>PVIR01027166.1:0-23167 GCA_004026965.1 Petromus typicus
CTTGGATGGCAGGAAGCACTGGGAATTTGCAGTGGGGTGGGTGGCATGCCCTCTCCCGTCACCGGCATGGTAGCCAGGCAGCCATTTGCTAAATTTGGATCAGAGACTGTCTCCTCCCTGGCTGAGAATCCAGGTGGGGTGTTCTGGTCTTCCTGCCTTCCAGAACACGACAGCCCAGTTTCAGCCGTGCCAGGGAGGGAGGAGGTTTCCCTTTCGCCAGGGTTTGTCTGAGGGCTGAGCGCTGGTGCCTGGGCGGTGACAGTGCCCATTCTCCTGGGTCACTGTGCGTGGGTTACATCCCAGAACAGTGGGATCAGGCAGCAAGCCACGGGGCCAAAGCCACGGCCACGAAAGCCAAGCGGGCACCAGGCCAGGAAGAGAAATCGGGAACTGAGCCAGATGGATCGGAGGTTTGTGGGTCACAGAGCAACCAGGCCACAGCGGGGCGGAGGGGAAGCCGGGCGGGCGTCCCAACGGACTCGCGTCACTGTGCTTCCCAAGCAAAGGAGCTGCGCCTCCCGGGAAGCCAGGATGGGGTTACCCGGCACGCCCGTCCCCTCCCTAGCTCGCACCCTCCTCTGCACCCAGCCTCACTTGAGCTGCTGGGTGATGAGCTCCTCGTCGTTCAGGTAGCGCAGCCGCTCCTCCTCCACCAGGGTGCGCTGTCGCTGCAGAGGATCCTCCTGCCTCCGCGCCGCCTCCGACACGCGCATGCTCAGCTCCGCCTCCGTGCGCTTCAGCAGCGCGCGCATCGACTCCTGATTCTGGAGCTGCGGGGTGCGAGGGCTGCCGTGTGGACCCAGCTGCGAGGAAGCCAGGCTCCACCGGGTCGGTGGGGGAGGAAGGGGAGGGGTGTGAAGGGGTAGTTCTGGGGAGGTGGAGGTGAGAAAGTGGAGTGGAAATATGGGGGCCCTAGTAGGACCCTCCTGACTGCAGCCGGGCAGCTGTGACTTGGAGCATCCTGAATGGCGTCCGGCCCGGGAAGAAGGCTCAGCACTGGGGCTGGCACTCTGGGGCGTCCCGACCCAATTCCAAGCCTGCTGGACGGGGTGTGCGAAATCTTAGCAGTGGTCCAGATGGCCGCTGTCCGCCCCCTCCCCATCCTGTCTCAGCGCATTACCCTCACCTGATGAGGAGCGGGCAGGATGGTGCCAGGCTCCTGACAGGTGGGACCATCTGCCAGGCGGGGCAAGGCCGACTGTCGAGGCTCAAGAAAGAGGAGGACGTCCCCGAGAGCCCCGAGGGGGACGGAAGGCCGCGCTGGGATGGGGACTCGGCAGGGACTAGTGAGGGGGGCAGGGGCGAGGGCTGAAGGGCTCGGACCCGACCACGAGCCGCCAGGGGTTCCGAGGAAGCTGGTAGGGGGAGGGAGGGTGGGGTTGTAGGAGGAGTTTGGGGCGGGGCTGCCGGCAGGGGCGGTACCTGGAGCTTGCGCAGCTGCTGCAGCTGGCCGCGCAGGTCGCTGGCGCTGCTTTGCAGGCCACGCAGGTGCAGCTGCATCTGCAGCCGGCTAACCGCCGTGGGCTTCTCCGCGGGAGCGCCAGCCGAGGGCGCGGGAGGGCCGGACACTGGGGTGGCTCCGCTGCTGCGGCTGCCTGACCCGCACGCTGCAGAGACATTAAGGGCGGGAGGAAGGAAACACAAAATAAATCTGAGAGGCCACAGAGCACACCCCTCCGACGCCTGACCTCACCCTAGAGGCACATGGTCATGACTCCATGCACTAACATGGGGTGCAAGGAGCCAGACAACGACATCTCGGACTAAGATGACTTCTCGTTTATCCACAGAAAGCCTACTGGTTAGACTGACCCCCACTTTATAGACCAGGAAACAAACAAAGGGCAAGGACCTGCGAGGGTGGAGGACAGGGTCACTCACGTGCTGAGGGGGTGGCCGCCCCATTGGAGCCTTCAATTTTCTCACTGTGGAACAGGGAAAGAAAACGGCCATCAGGGTCTGGGCCAGCCCCGACCAGCAAAGCGGAAATGGCATTTCCAGCTTCCTGAGAATCCAAGGACTTGGGATCACACTGACAGACCTGTGCGGAGCTGAGCCCCCACCCAAACGCCCACTCCCCTGCTTCGGCTCCAAGCCCAGACCCTGGCGGTGGGGGTGGAGCAGCTCACCTGGGAGTCTCAGGCTCGGATCCCCGAAGGAGGGCGCTCTGTACCAGGCCCGTGAGACTGGCGATCTGCTTCTCCATGGCCTCCATGCGTTCCCTGGGGAGGAGATGGCTCTGAGCATCTTCGGAACCCAGATCCCTCCTGCCCAGCCCCACTCCTAAGACTGGCAACCACAGTGGAACCCTTCCATCCCCGGCTGCCAGCAAACAGAGGAACCCGATGCCCAAGGACCAAGTCTCGAGGTCCCCACCAACCTCTTCCTGTCTGCGTGGCCCCTGAGCCTTTCTCACTACTTCCTCTCAAGCCATCCTAAAGCCCCACTAGCCTTGAGGAACCCCTTCCCACAGCACCCAAGGGAAGTGCAAGAAGTTTTTAGTGTGTCTCTCCTAGACCAGATCAAGAACTGGCATTAACAGAACCCGGTGCAGTGTTTGATTAGGTGACTTATGGAGTGGGGGCACTATATAGCCCTATATAGCCCTAGCTGGTCTGGAACTTGAAGTCATACTCCTGCCTCAGCCTCCTGAGTGCAAGGGTTACAGGCGTTGTCACCATGCCCAGCGTTCCGGCCCTCTCTCAGCATCTCTCCCAGTGCACTTCAGCTGGCCCTGTGCTGGACAGCTGTAGGGCTGCCAAAGCCCCGTCCTGGCTGGAAAGGCACACAAGGGGCTGGCTGGGCCCTTATGATGGGGAAACTGAGGCTCAGAAAAGGTGCACACCCAGGTCTCCAGAGTCCATGTCTGGGCCTCTCTCGCCCACTCTTCCAAGAGCAGATGGACGGGAAATGGCGCTGGCCAACTCTGCCCGGCCCTCCCGGCCCCATTCCAAACCCCTAAGCCAGACCCCGGGATCTCCGAGCCCGGAGCGGCACCGTCGGCCACGCCCTCGGTGGTGCCTGCTCTCCCCACCCCGCCGCGCAGACACCTCACCTGGTCTCCGCGTCTTTAGCCGGCACTGGCGGCCCGAAGCCCACGAGCGCGCGCTCCCCGGGCCCGGGGAAGAGCTCCGGCGGAGGGACTCCAGTTCCAGAGGCTCCCCCGGTGCCGCTGCGCGTCTTGGCCCCCGGGCTCTCGGCGAAGACGGACGAGGAGCCCGAGTCCTTGCGGAAGGACTGGCGCACCGGCGAGCCCCGGCTGGGCGGACCCGAGTAAGGGCTGTGGGGCGGCGGGGCTCCCCCGGGGGGCGCGCCCGCGTCCGCTAGCTTTTGCGGCGACGAAGGCGGCAGGCGGAAGCCGTAGCTGTCTCCGTAGAGCGCGCCACCGCCGGCCGCCGCCTTGTAGAGCGAGTCCTCCAGGTCCGACTGCAGCGCGGCGGCCGAGTAGGTGCTGAGCGAGCGCACCGAGCCGCGCTTGTACAGCCCGCCGGCGCCCGGAAACGCGAAAGGCTCTCCGGCCGCCGCCAGGCTCAGGCGGCCCTCGTGCAGCAGCCCGTAGGGGTCGGCGTACAGGCCCTCGCCCTTCACCAACATCATGCCGCCCGCCTTGGCCGCCAGGTCCTCGTCCGGCTTCACGTCGCGCCGCTCCAGGATGGCGCTGGGGCTGGGGCTGACGCCCTGCGCCCCCGCCGTCGCCGCACCCGGGGCGCCTCCCAGCCGCTCGGCCGCATGGTGCACCGGGCTGCCGGCGTACGAGGGCGGGCGCCCCCCGGCGGCGTAGGACAGGCGCGAGCGCGACGGCGACCCCGACGGCAGCCCGGACGGTGGTGAGCCAGACGCCAGGTGCGGGGCCGGCGACAAGTTGTTGAGACGCCGCGTTGGTGACGACTCCCGCGACGCGTACACCATCTCTCTCTGCGCAGAGGACAGCCCGGGACACCACGGGCGGGTCACAAAGGGGTCCCTGCCCCTTGCGTACCTCGCCCCCCCCCCCAGGCCGGTCTGTTCTCTGTCGCCGGTAGGGTCCTTCCCATCAGGATTCTCAGCATGGGGGACAGTGGCAGCTGGAGAGGCATCCACCACGCCATGGTGGGGCGGGCAGGGGGAAGGGGCGCCTGTTGGAGAACTTAAGGGTGGGAGCTGGACCAGGGAGCAGGAAGGCCTCCTCCAGGACCCCAGTTAACAAGGACTGCTCTCTGCCTCGCTCCTATCTGGATTCTCCCGGCCTCCTCGACATCCTGCCTGACTCGACCACCCACCCAGGCATCCCCAGTTGTACCCGGAGGTCCCCGTTGGTGAGGTGGGATCCGGGGAACGCAGCGTACAGTGGCTCCTTCCTGTAGATCTTGATAATACTGCGGTCTTGGATGTCCCTATGGGGATGCACAGGGTCACCGCGTGTCCCCGGGCCGCACAATGTGGAGGGGTAGCTCTCCAAGCAGAGATAGGTGGATCGAAGGATAAGGACCCGCAGCCCCTTCCCAAGTCCTTTGGGGTGCCAGCCACCCCTGCGCACAGCAGCCCTACCTGGGACCCTCCCCCTCAGGCTGTTTTCTGGTCAGTCTGGGCCAATGGGAAGCCAGCAGGAGTGGGCGGTTTAGAGGGGGAGGCGGGGGTTGGAAGGAGCTGGGAAGCGCCCGGGGAGGAGGACTGTAGGACCCATCCCCGGCCGTGCCCACCGGACGTCCTCCAGCTCGTAGAAGACGTTGCGCGCCTCGTCCTTGATGAGGATGGCTGTGTTGGGCGACTTGAGCATGCCCATGGTGAGCTTTTGCGGGAACATGTGCGCGATGAGCGCGTGTAGCGTGTCCAGGCTGCTGACCTCGTGCGTGATGTGCACACGCCGCGTCTCCTCCCCAAACTGCAGGAACAGCACCCCTGCGAAGGACACCCGGCGCAGGCTGTCACGGCCGCCGCCGCCGCCACGCCGCCCGCGGGGAGGGCGAGGGGAGCTTTCGGGAGCTGCGCCGGTCCCGCAGAGGCAGGGGCTGAGACCCGACGCCGCCCCCGAGTGAAGGTGGACCCAGGAGCTCCTCATCCTGCTGGCGGCCGCCGAGCCCCTGCTCGACCCCAGGCGGCGAGCGAGAGCCTGACGGGGACGCACAGGTGGGGCGGAAACAGCAGAGTGCTGGGCAGGCGGAGGGACAGAGCGTCTGAGAGCAAGAAGTGGGGTCAGGGGAGGATGGTGAGCGAGGGAGGGTTGAGGAAGAGGCCTGAGGGGCGGGGAGGTCTGAGCCGGGCAGAGGGAGGCGGGGCCGCGCCTGGAGCGCGCGGAGGCGGAGCCTGGGCGCCGGGCGGCGGACGCGCGGGCTGGGCAGTACCTGGCGAGCGCAGCTTGGTCTGGCTGGCAGAGCGGGAGAGGGGCAGGCTCTGGCGGAAGCGGTTCATCCTGCTGAAGCCCAGGGGTAGCTCGGCCTCCGACATGGTCTCCAGTGACTCAGCCGAGGCGTAGGACAGCTTGGCTGCCTGGTCTGCCAGCCCCGGCTGGGCTCCCTGAGCGTGGCGCGAGCTGCGGGTCTGCAGGGCAGGCAGGGTGAGAGGCGTCAAGCGTGAGCTAACAGGAAGCCAGCCAGCCAGCTAGCGACACTCGCACAGCTCACAGGAGGCGGCTGCACGCCTGCAGGACAGTCCCCCACCTCTCGGGGCCTTGGCCTCCCCAGGACCTAGCAGGTTACCCTGGGCAAAGGACTCAGGCACTTTGGAAGCCAGTCAAGAAGCCATCCGAGCGGGAGCCGCGGGCACCCCTGCTATTTTAAGCTTCCAAAGAACAACAACACGAATTTGTCACCGAGGTGAGCAGCAGAATCGTTGAGCAAATTGGGGCATTAGTTCCAGACATTAATTAAGCGGCGGGTTTATGAGCGGCGAATTTATCCAGAGAGTTGTAGTGGGGAGCAAGAAGCTGGGGTCTTGGTGTTGGGAGGTGTGGGTCCTCTCGGAGCTGGCGCGGCCACTGTCCTCGCTTTTGTGACCGGGGCAACCCCCCCAGACCCCTTGAAGCCAGCGGACCACCCGCCTGTCCCAGTGCGCATGCGCGCATGCCAGCCGGGTTCGGTGCACGAGAGCACGGGGGGGGGGGGTGTGCCAGGCTCGGCCCCTCCCTGTCGGACACAAGCTGCCACACAGCCAGCCAAGCCCAGCTCGACACCCCTTCCCTAAGGCTACCGCTGAAGGGAGATCTAGCTAGGAGTAGGAAGGGTGTCCCAGACAGCCTGATGGCCCGGGATCCTGGGGGATGTGTCACACTGATTCCAGTTGTACTTTGAGAGCCAACTTTTGGCTGAAGCGTGGGGTTGTCACCCAGGACCCCTGCCCTTCTTACCCAGTCCCTCGTCTAAAAGCGAGCTGCTGCACATTTATTTAAGGGGGAGAGATAATGAATGAGATCTACATTATTCCATCTTATACACATTAAATGCATCGATGTATTACATTTACCGTCACAAAAAATCATTTGTGCCAGGCATGGTGGTGCATGCCTGTGATCTCAGCATGGGAGGCCGAGGCAGGAAGATTGCCAAGGAGTTTGTGGCCAGTTTGGGCTATGTAGTGAGTTTGAGGGCAGCCTGGACTACATAGCCAGACCCTGTCTCAATATCCAAACCAAACAAACAAAAAATAATGTTGCCCAACTGTATTTCTCTGTAAAACAAATTCTCTATTTTTAACAACAAATCACTCAAAAACATTAACACTGGCCAGCTCTGGGTTCAGAGAGCTTTCTTTTTAAATTTTATGTATTTCTTTACAAAATGGAGTGAATTGTCCACAATTAGAATACATTTTTTATAATTTAAAAACAATTAAAAAAATCTCTAAAAAGAAATAATTTATTCTCTTCTTCAGTTCTCTATTTCCCCAAATCCTGATTAACCCTAATTAATCTCTATCTTCCTATTAACTTAATGTTCCAATTAGATTAGAGCTCTTGAAAAGGGAGAGCATCCCTCTCCAAATGGCATTGTGCCCAGCTGTCCCCAAGGTGGCCTTGCAGGCATAGGGACGCGGAAGGTCAGAGTCAGGGTCGTCACAGGGCTTTCAAGTTCTTACTCAGTGCCTTGCAGTGGGTGGCAGGGGCCTTGGCAGGAAGGGGCCGCATAGGAAGTAGCCCCTTCTCTAGTGTAAGCCCCATGAAGGGTGTGACGTCTGTGGCACTGTGGGGAAGAACCAGGGCTGGCCTGGCGGTCCCAGGGTTGCTAGGCAACTGAAAGGCCCAGGGCTGCCAGGGTGGTGAATTAGGCAGTGAGCAAGGAGGAAGTCCACAGAAGGCCACAGGGCTGGGCGGGGGACACGAGCCAGGCCAGGAAGATGGGGAAGAGGCCAACTCAGGAATAGCTGCTGGAAGAGGCTCTCCAGGGATGGGAGGGGCTGCGGTGAGGTAGTAAACATGATCATGGGATGTCCCATGAAGACTAGGGACCCCTGGCCCGAGGCCAGGCAGGAGTAGGACCCGAGAGTCCCGAAGCTGCAGCCTGGGGCAGGGGCTGGACTCGGGAGCTCGGGGGAAAAACACCCCACAGCCCGAGGCTGCCGTGGTGACTGGTTTCAGGACACAGGACTGAGTCCTGGCACGGGACGATGATCCCTGCAAGCTGGGGGCTGCCGAGGGCAAGTGTTTTTTCTCATCTTTTTCTCTGTACTACTCTTACTCTGCAGTGCGGGCCTCGTTCCCCTTTACAGAGAAGAAACTGAGGCTGGGATGGTTACGTAAGTTGCTCCAAGTTTCGAAGTGAAACACGCAGGCTGTCTGGCTCTCTCAGACCCTGCCTCTCGCCTCTAGTACATAACCCCTCCACCCTCCAGAGGCTGAGCTCAACCTGCATTCTGATTCCAAGATTCCCTGACACCAGGGCCCTTGCATGCGCGTGACAAGCCGTGTGGGGATAAAAGGTGGGTGCTCCCCATCATGATGCCTGAGACCCCAAAGCTGGAGACTCTAGGAAAAGGCAGTAGTCAAACCTGCCCCCCCCCCGGCTCTGAGTATGAGGCACAGAGGGTGGGTGAGGTGCCCAGCGCTGGATGATCCAACCTCCCCCAGGAGGCAGGAAGGCCACCCCTGGCCGAGACGCTTCCGGTACCGGGCCGTGAGTGAGTGTCTTGCCTGGCCCTGGGCAGGTGCCCCACAGAGGCCACCCCAACCCAGAGCCAGCAGTCTCTCTAGCTGGGGAAAATGTCCGGTAGCCTTCTTGCTCCATCCAAAATGCCCCTGGGGGCTGCAGAAACCTGAGGACCGAGTCCCCAGCCTGCACCTTCAGCAAGGGCGGCCTAGGCCCCCTCTCTGGGTCCCCAGTCCCCTGCAGGTGAGCCCAGACTCCCAACACAGCAGCCACAGCCTGCAGCCCGAGGCCCGCCGCCCGCACCAGAGGGGCCCGTGCAGACTCGCACCCTGGTGCCAAGCATGTGCAGGGAGGCAGGGAAGGGACACATGCAGTTGCCATGGCAGCAGAAGCTCACACACTGACCTTGAAACTCCAGTAGTTTGGCTGCTGCTGGAAACAAGAGAAGAGACGGTTAAGAGGGTCTGGGGGACCGGGCAGGCCCTCAGGGCTGTGGGGCCGCCACCTCCGGAGCCCAGGAAGCATCGCCTGGGACTTCTCACTCTCCACAGGGCCCTGGTCACCCAGGTGTCCCTCGCTTGGGTAGGCTGGGAGCCTGCCAGTGGGAGGGCAGAGGACAGTCCAGATGTGGTCAGCCAAATTCTGGCTAAAAAGAACTGTCTCCAGAGAGCCACGGATGCCCGTGACACAGAAACCCACGAAGAGTCAAAGAGGGACAAAGATACCTCAAGGCTGTGGCCTCAGAGGTGATGGAAACATCCCAGAAAAGGCGGCCTGTGAGGGTCTTGGAGACGGGAAGTGCTCCTAGCAGAAGGGACAGAGCGGGAGGCTGTGACAGTCAAAGTCCCGCCTGGCCTGCGAGCCTGAGAGGAGCGGGCTGGCTGTGAAGGGGACCCCGCCGACTTGAGGCAGGGGAGGGGGACAGCGGCCTGCATGGCAGGATGGGCCTGGGTCACAGAAGGGTGTGGACAGCGACATCCTCGGCTCTGGGCAAGAGGTGGGCACTGTGGGCAGTGAAGGAGGCTGGGTCAGGCACAATGCCCTGCAGTGGGAGATGGCAGATGAGTGATCTTGTGTCCCCCCACATCCCTAGGATACAGGGACTGAGATGCACGCTTGGTGACCTGGGGTCACTCTGCGTCCCCTAGAGACCAGCAGGCCCTTCCAGATGGCTAGGGACAGGAAAACGCAGCCCTGAGGCCGGGCTGGTTCTTGGCAAAGCCAAGGGCACCCTGCTGACCGGTGCCAGCCTCAGCAGGAGGACAGAGGCAGCAGATGGCTCGGCTCTGGGGTGCCTGGCACAGGCAGATGAGATTGCGCAGGCCTCAGAGCCACCCGCGGAGGATGGGGACATTGGGGTTCCTATGTGAGGGTGCCACATTAGAAGGTCCTGTGCCACCAAACGCTTTACAGCAAGGAAGGTGGAAAGGGGTCGTGGGGTCACCGCAGTGGAAGGCTTTGCCCTCACAGTGGGGGTGGCACAGGGCGGTTCACCCACCAGGGCTGCCTCCAGCAGGGCCACAGTCCACACCTCCACCAAGCACTGGCTCCAAAACGTGAAGTTGTCACATAGCAAGCACGAGACAGAGATGGTGAGCTCTGTACCTGAGCCAAGGGTGCCAAGGGTGCTAGGAGGTTCCAGCCACGGACGTGGGTGGCCTTGGGAGGGTGGCAGGGGGGTGGATGCAGTGGGGGTGGGCAGGGACAGGATGAGGGCTCTGGAAAGTTTCTGATGGGGTCCCTCCACCGAGAGGACCCCTCTGCCATCCTTCCTGGCGCAGGCGGCACAGGGTGGCCTCAGCTGCCACAGGGAGGTGTGCACGCTTACACATCCCCAGGTAAGGACATCTCAGACACACCCACGGCAACAGAACACACTCAGCTGTAGTCAGTATCGGCAACAGCCCCAGAAACCAGACATTCCTAGGGACGCCAGCACCCCATGCACAGGCAGCCCAGGGCCTGACTGGCACACTGTGCCCAGTCCCGGGACATAGGCAAGGTAGCACGCCCCAGTGTGGGCACTTAAACAACCAGCTGCCGGGCACATTCGGAGGGCACACGGCACACACTCCACGCCTCAGCAAAAAGCCTTCTTTCCTCCCTCCCTCTCCTGGCAGGACCGGGCACCTCCAGCCACCTCTGCTTGTCCCAGGCCCGTGATGTCCACACATCATTGGCAAGGAGGCGACCCCTCTCTCCAGGGTCAGCACAGTGCGTTTGGGGTACCCTGTGCAGTCGATCGGAGTCCCCTGGGAGGGAGACAGGAGCAGGACCTGCCTACGGTCACATCAGCTGTCCCCTCAGCATGGCTTCCTCCCGCGTCCCAAGCCTGTGACCATGCACGAGGTGGTCACCTGCAGGGACGGGTCACAGGCAGCCCCAGGGGAAGGCAGGTGTCAGAGCCCCAGGAAAGGCGGTGGAAGAGAGCAGCGTGTCTGCTTGGGGAAGCTGGACATCTGCGCAACTCGTAAATCCTGGGGCCTCCAGCTCAGCTCTGCCCTGAGTCAGGAAAGTGAAGCGAGCCAGCTGCTTCCACACACCCCCCAGGAGCCAGGCACATGGTCTCCTGGCAACTCCTGGTCCCCAAAGCGGGAGCTGCAGGAAGAGGCCGCTGGGGAGGTGTCCAGCTCCGGTCCCTATTCTCCAACAGGGACACCCGTTCCTGCTGTCCAGCTTCCACCCCACTGCTCCCGGTCGTGGGTTCCTGCTGAGTGCCCAGCCCTGCGCCTGGTTTGGAGCAGGGCCGCTCTCCACACCTCCTGACCTGTTCCCAAGGAGTCCCCAGCACCGGAGAACCCAGTTCCGAGGTCTGGCTGGGCAGCAAAGCAACCACCAACCGCCACCGCGGGGTCCCTGCCCCACAAGGGGAGGGGTCAGCGCAAAAGCTGAGAGGGGACCCTGCGGGACCACTGCGGGAGCTGCGGGGGCGACCGACACCTGCCGGAGCGGCAGAGGAAAGAGAGAAGGCGGCCTTCCCTCGGGACGGGGCTCTCAGAAAGGGGGAGGGGCTTCCCCAGGGACCCCGCGGGCCGGCCGACTGCAACAAACAGCTCTCTCCCGCAGGGGGTGCCCAGCGCACCTCCTCTCGTCTTCAGCACTGGGGTTCGCCCCTCGGCTGCGGCTGCCCGACCCTCCATCCCGGCCCTAGGATACAGCCGGGGCCTCGTCCCGGTAGTAGACTAGCGCATGACCCCTCCTTGACCTCGAGCCCCACGGAGCACCCTGGGGGCAGCCCTCGGGGCGCAGCCTGGCGCTCACCGCGCACACACCCACCTCCAACTCGCGTGAACTGGAGGCTCAAAAACACCCGCCCCCGGCTTGGAGCGACGCCAGCTCCACAGCCACGCACACGCGCGACCCCTCCCCGGCGCTTGACCGACACCCGCGCCGCAGGATGCGCGTGGGGAGGGCGCACACCGGAAGGTCATGACTTTCTGGCGCTGGGGGAGGGGGCGCCCGCCCGCCGCATTTAGGCCGGGGGCGCCCGTTCGGTGGCCCTAAACGCCGTGGGGGAAGGGAGGGGGCGTTTCTCGCTATCCGGAACCGCAACGACTGCGCCCCCACGCCGCACCGCCCCTCGTTGCAGCCGCGCGGGCTCCCCATCACCGTGACCCCCGCGCCTCGCCGAACCCCTGCGCCATCCGGGCACCGCAGCCCCCCCTTACCTGCGGCTACAGGTGCAGACACTGGGGTCCTGGCGCCCCTTCCCGCGTGGGCGGGAAGGAATGGAAGCGTCTCCACTCCCGCCCGCCCGAGGGCCGGGCTGTCCCCTCCCCCGCCCGCCTCCACCGCCGCCGCGGTGCCCTTTGCTGCAGTGCGAGCGCCGCCGCGCCGGCCCGGGCCCCGGTCGCCCCGGTAACCGCGACTCCACCTGGCGCGGCGGGCGCGCGGCCGTGCACATCCAGCCGCGGCCCCCTCCCCGCGCGGCCCCGCCGAGAGCGCGGCAAGGCTGGCGGCTGGCGGCTGCGTCGCCGCGGTCACCCGATCCGCCGGCCCGCCGCCCGGGACTCGGGTTGCAGAGCGGGAGGGCGGGGTGGCCAGCCCGGTGGCGGCGCGGGGGAGGGGCCGTGGCTGGGTCCCTTCCCAGTGTCCCCTTCACCATCCCCGCGCCCAGCGTCTGGCCTACCAGCCCACAGCCCCCCACTCCTGCCTTTTTAATCCATCCATGACTTCATCACTGGCAGACTGGGAGGCCCGAAATGCTGAAATTTCCTGGATGACCTCTGATCCTGCCAGCTGCGTGACTCTGGCCCTTTGCCCAACGTCTCTGGTCCTCTGCTTCAGCCCTGGATCAGGGGCATGATACCCCGTGGGTGCGGAGCAGTCCTTCCTCGGCACAGCCACTTTCTCCCCTGAGGGCCCGTGCAAGCTCTCCCTTTCCTCCTGGGAGCAGATTCCAGATGTGGGATCCACCTTGGGGCACAGGAGCTCACCACGCCCAGTGTCACGCCTGCCTGGTTCTCAGCCCCAAGACACGCCTTCCAGGGAGGACCTTGCACACTGTACCTGGTCTCTGCCAGTCTCCACTGCTGTCCCATCCACTCTGGCCTCCACACACCCTTGGTACCCAGCCTCCAAGGCAACACGGCTCTGTCCTCAAGTTCAGCCAAGATGGAGACACAAGCCAGAAAGAAGGCAAGCTAAATGCTGGTGAGCGATGCCAACTGTGCCAATTTACAGCTAGAGCTTTTTTTTTTAGGTTTTTTTGAGACAGGGTCTCACTTTGTAGTTCAGGCTGGCCCTGAGCTCAGCCTCAAACTCACATCACAGCAATCCTCCTGCCTCTGCCTCCCGAGTGCTGGGGTGACAGGCGTGAGCCACCACGCCTGGCACTGTGGTACGTGGTGATGGTTGCTGCTGGGCGTGAGTCTCCATGCCCAGTATGGTACATGGTTACTTGGGATCGAACCCGGGTCCTTGCGCTTGCAAGACAGGCGCTGGAACCACTGAGCTAACTCCCCAGCCCCAGCTAGAGCTTATTTATGCTCGGCTCAAATGCCTGTCCTAGAAACTTACATCTTTTAGGTGATCACATTTTCCTCCCACTTCATTTTCCTTGAAAGTGCCAAGCCCGGTCACCCTTCTCCAGGGGTGCAGGTATGTGAGGGCCAGCCTGCGCTGCACGTCCCAAAGTCCGGACCTCGCTGGGCTGCCCTGCCCACAATACCCCTTCCTCACCCCTGGGCCACAACACTGCTTTTCCCAGTGGCCCCTGTCCAGGCCTGAGCTGGGTGTCCAGCCTGGGAGTCCTAGGTGTTCCTCTGACTACACTGAGATCCACCTCTCCACCAGCGAGACAGGCGTGAGTGGGGACAGGGGACCCATGCTTGACATCTGAGTCCTCTAAAAACTGAAATTAAGTCTTAGACCTAGCAAGGGAGGGGGCCGTGCAGAACTTCCTGGTGGCTCAGCTCCCAAATGAGGAGCAGGTGTGGCCAGGGGACTAAGATGATCTCTGGTGGGGAAAGAATAAGAGGCCCAGAAGACCTATGGAGCAAGAGGGCTCTAGTGTTTACAGGGGAGAGATATAAGATGCTTTTGAATTCTGAGAATCGTCTCTCAAAAACTTCCTCCAAACCAAGCGGGTTTGGGAGGCAGAAGCAGAGCATCGGATGGCCAGGGTCATGTTGGTGCAGGCCACAGAAGTCTCCTGAAAATGGGGGGAGGAGGTGGAGCAAAACAAAAATTCAGAATATCCCCCCTCTAAAAATGAAAAAACAAAAAGCCTCCCCAAAGCCGAGCCCGCCGTGGGTCTGGGGCCGGCCGGAGGTGGGTGACTCACCTGGGCGGGCTGGCCAGCCCCGGAGGGCGTGGAGTCGCCATGCAGGTGGGAGCAGAGGGAGCTGAGGAGGCACACGGGGTCCACGGTCCAGCCGCCAACCTGCGTGTGTGAAGCGGGGACACCCCATTAGGGGGAGCGGGCAGGAGCCGCTGGGGCGCTTGTGGGACAGGAGGACATGGAGCCCGCACTGCAGGGGCTCAGTGAGTCCTTTCCCTCAGCCGGGGCTCAGTGCAGAGCCTGAGGTTGGCTCGCTCTCACACAGGGACCCAGGGTGGGGACAGGGCCTTCCCTACCAAAGGAAGGCTGTGTGTCCAGGTCCTGACTGCACCCCACCTCCTGTCCCTGCACACACTTCAGCTTCCCTCTGCTTCCCCACAAGGGTGTTGCCTCCTCTGCTCAGAGATGGGGGCCAGTGGGCAGAAGTGGCCTCAACCGTCTCTACTCCAAACGCTCATCTGTCTGTGCCCCCCCCAATACCAGGAACCGAACTTAGAGCCTCAGACTTGCTGGGCAGGTGCTGCTCCACTGAGCTACATCCCCAGCCGTCTTTCTTGCCCTCTCTGAAATGTCTTTCTGCCCCCAGAGCCTGATTCCTCCTGGGCCTGGGCCTCCTAGCCCTCAGCTGCACCATCTCCCTGCTGGTCCCTCCTTCCCTGAACGCCTGCAGGTTGCACTGCACCAGTCTTGGGCACAGGTGCTCCGTGCCAAGAGGACAAGCAGGGCCCTGCCACTCACTGCGGGCCGGCAGAGGACAGGAAGCTGCGTGCGAGCTTTGCCTTCCCTCCTAAGCTCTGAGCGCTCACCGAGTTCCTGTTCCTGCCAGAGAACATGCCAGGAGCTCCGTGGCCCACAGACACTTCCACACGCTGTCTCTAGGCCTGGCCACTTGGAGCTGCCACCCAGCTGTCCCCATCCTTTTTTGGCCAAACCTCTCCTCCCGGGCCAGGTGTGTGGCTGCGGCTCCCGGCCCTCGCCATCTGATCGCCCTGACCCCTTGCGTCAGCTGCTCCTCCACTACAACAGGAGGAACTAGCCCAGCCCGCACCCACGGCTGCGGGTGGCTGCCCTCACCACCGCCTGGACTTCCAAAGTGCAGGTCACCCGTTTGCCCCTGCAGGGCCCTTCCTCTCCTCAGTGTGGTACAGGTGTCCCGGGCCTCTTTCCCACCATCACAGCACCCTTCCGCCTCAACTCCGCTCCTGCCTGGCTGAGCCCGACTACTCAAGTCTCCAGCAGCCCTGGCCCTCTGGAGTTGGTCTGCGCCCACGCGCCAGGGGCGTGGCTCTAGAAGCCCCGCCCACTCCTCTGCCGGTTTCCGCCCCCCCTGCAAGCTTTTCCGCTCAGTACCAGAACCTCCTTGTCACTCAGGTGTTTTCTGTCATTGCGTCCTCTATCCTGACGACAAACAGCCCTGACTAGTGCCCCCATCCACGCACCCCTTTCCTCCACCCTCCTGATACTCTCGACCCTGCCTCTTCTCCTCACGGCTGGACACAGCCCCAGCCCTCCTGATCCCCACCCTCTCGCCCCACCTAGTCAGCTGCCGCCATGCATCCGACTGCCTGCCCCCAAACCATTGCAGGCCTGTGCTCATGCCACTCTCCTGCACCCGCTAAAACCTCTTCCTCTGCCAGTACCAACCCTGGCACCCTCCTGGGCCGGTTTGGTTTCCTCCTTCAGGAAACCCGCCCTGTGCCACCTCCTCTATCCCCTTCCGGACTCGCTGTCCCCGAAAACACAACACCAGTGGCCTTTCTCCCCAGCTGGCGGAGCCCAGGGGGCCCTGCTGAGGTGAAGCGAAGGCCAAGAGCAGCGCTCATCTGCAGCTCGGCTCGCCCTGGACACTGCCCCCAGATGGGGTCTGTGCGTGGGGAAAGGACAGCACCAGGCAGGGCTGGGGTGACGCCGGGCGATGGACGCAGCGTGGGGTCGGTGTGTTGCCCTGTTTCTGTGGGAGGTGGGGAAGGAACACCCAGGAGGACCTGGGAAAGGGAGCGAGAGTGGGGACAGAGGTGGCTGCTGGGGTGGAGGCCACCTTGTGTCTTCTCGGGTGACCGCCCTGCGTCTCTGCAGCCAGGACAGAAAAATCATCAAGGCCCCACTGAGGCAGGACTGAAGGCACATAGGCAGGCGCTCTCACACATGCATGGCGAGGGGCGCTGGGGACCCCAGGAAGTTCTATGGCAGGAGGCCCAGCTCCAGGGGCAGAGGCCAGCGCCTCCCCAAGCCTCGCTGATGGGACCGAGATGAGAAACCAAGGCACAGAGAGTGGAGGGGCCAGCTCCAGTCACACAGCGAGTCTGAGGGGGCCGGGGGGCCCGGGAGGATGTAGGCAAAGGCCCCCCTTCCGGCGTAGTCCTGCCGAGGCCCAGGACACCCAGGAGGCCATGACCCGACCTCTCAGGGGTGCAGGACCGAGCATCTCCAGTCCCTGACACCCCGCCCGGCAGGCGAGGCGTCCCCGCCCCCTCCTCCCCAGGCCCGGCCCAGCTGCCAGCCCCGCGGCGCCTCCGCGCTGGCCGCACCCTCTCGCCCCACTCACCTGCTCCCGCATGCGGTCCTGTGGGCCGCGCAGGGCCAGCGCGTGCTGCGGGTACTTGCTCTTCAGGTGGTCCATGAAGGCATCGCGCTTGCGCTCGGCGTCCGCCTTCTGCAGCCCGCTGAGCGCCTCCAGGCTCTGCGCGGCGATCACGGTGTGCCGCCGCTCGGACGTGTGCACCAGGCCCACATTGGAGAAGCGCCGGCCCCCGGCGCCCCCGCCCCCGCCCCCCAGGGTCCGGTATTCCCGCGGGTACTCGGCATCGTCAGCAGACAGCATGGGGGGGCTGCTCCGCTCCGGATCTGCGAGAGGGGAGAGGGGCGCGCGGGGTCACGGGGTGGGGGGGACCCTTCCCCCGCGGGGTCCCTAAGGGCTGGGACTTGGGGGGTGGCTCACCCTCAGGAGGGGGAACGGAAGGAAACGGAGCGTGGCCCGGGTGCAAGTGCAGCCAGAGGCCGGGAGGGCTCGGGAGCCAGGCCAGGAGGCAACTGCCGGCTCCTCCTCCGGGGGTTTGGGGTGGGCCATGACAGGGCGCCCTCCGCAGAACAAGCCCTTCTTGAAGCTGTGCTTCGGCATGGGCACAGATGGGGCCAGCCCCCCTCTACGAGGCCACGCCCCCTGCACCGGCTCTTCCGGTCCCGGGACCCTGGGGCTGGGGCTGGGATCCCTACAGGAATTCAGGACTGCCAAGAGGGTGGGGCCCAGGGAGGGGCAGCACAGGGGCCCGACCCCTCCCCCCCCAGACAGACAGATGACGGACAGGAGAGGCTGGGCACAGAGAGGACAGTGAGGGACGGACTGGGACAGACGCAGAGAGAGAAGGCAGACAGAACAGCGCAAGCCTGCTGGGCCCTCTTCAGGGTCTCCACCCTGCACACACAGCTCCACACCCTGGATGGCGCACAGGGGACAAAAGACAGCACAGAAGAGGGGAGGGCAAGGCCGGGGGCGCAGGGCTCCACGCACGACTCTACTTGCTCCCCTGAAGCCCACCAGCACCGGGCTCCTGGCTGCCCCAGGCCCTGATGCTCCAGCTCTCCAGGGACATCGCCATGTCCTGGGCGCCAGAGGTCACCTGGCCCCTGGAGGTCATCTGGCTGCCAGGCGATCGCCCCAGCCACATTCCCCAGCTCAAGACAAATCTGTCCCGTCTGCCCCAGAAGCCACCCCTTTGGGAAACAAGCAGTCTCCTCCGCAACGACCCACACGAGTGGCAACCCCCACTTGTAGCCTGGGCCTGGGGCACACACACACTCACACACCACGATGCCTGAGTCCCAGGGCAAAGCTGGGAATTCTGGAACCCAGTCAGGCCCCCCGGCACGGTTCCTCCCCAGACATAGCCACCATCCACAGGCCGGAGCCGGGCCTCAGACACCCACTGCCCAGCCACAGGAGGAAGGAGGACATCAGACGGCGTTTCAAGAAAAGCTGTGGCCAAGGGTGTGGTACACACCTGTCACCCCAGCCCTTGGGAGGCTGAGGCAGAAGACTCACATTAACTTGAGGCCAGCCCGGACTACACAGGAAGCCCCTGTCTCAAAAACCAAACACACACACACACACATCCACCCATGTGTTCCCCCGCCCCCATGGCTGGGGAGTGTACACAGGGGCTGCCGCCCACCCACACCATGGAGAGGACAGCTCTAGGCACAGAGATCAGCATCTCACCAAGGCCTCCCCATCCCGTGCCAGCCCCAGGATCCCCAGCACTGCTGGGGGGGATGTTACTGTGACCCCTCTGAGAGATGGCTACTGAGGCTCAGAAGTACGTGCCAGCTCCAAACCAGAGCAGAATCAGAGGTCCCACCCGTTTTCTGCCAGGTTGGCAGGCCATGCTTCCCTTGGTGGGGCTGAACGGTTACTGGGACAGCACCGACCTCCACACCGCACTGCGCCACGCCCACAGCGCTCCCCGTTTGTTTCCCTGATGCTCCCCCTGCCAGGGCGCCGGTCTCCCCAGGTACTCTTGTGATGCCCTCTCTCCATTCACCATGACCTGCACTCCTAGAGGACTCTGAAACACTGTTGTTCATTTACATAACTGTACCTTTTATTTTAACAAGGGTTAGAGAAATCCCAACGAAAAGGTCATGGCATCGGTTTCTTGGTCTCCTGAAGCCTGCTACGCTCACAGGCAGGGCTCTGGGAAGGGGGCTGGCGCTCATGGAGGACGGGCCACTCAGAGCTTACAGTGTGCAGAGAAGCTGGAGGTGAGGCCTGGTCTAAGGAGGCATTACTGCGGGCACGGCCCGGAAGGGTCTCTGCCTCCACTGCCCTCCATCTGTCTGGTTTGTTTGCTTGTCTGCTTGGTGAGGCACAGTGTTGCTGTGCCCAGATCAGAACCTGAATCTCAGAGCCCAGGCTGGCCTTGAACTCTAAGCAACCCTCCTGCCTCAGCTTCCAAAGCAGCCACACTCAGCTGATCTTTCCCTGCTCCCGTCTGCCAGGCCGCCCTGCCTTGGAGCTGTGAGTTCAAGGCTGACCTGGGCCACACAGTGAGTTCAGGGCCAGCCTGAACTATAAAGCGACACCCTGTCTCAAAAAAACAAAACAAAACAAAAAACTCCCTACAATCTGACCCAGAATAGACCTGTCCTTTAATTTATGGATGTGAGGTAGTGTTGTGTCTCAGTGACAAGACCATGACTAAGACAATATTGTTCCTTGAGGTGACAGTGAGATTAGAATTTCTCTTTTAGAGACTGGTACTGGGGATTGAACTCAGGGCCTTCAAACTGAGCTACATCCTCAGCCTTCTCTTTAATTTTTGTTTTAATTTTAAGACAGGGCTTTACTAAGTCCCTAGGCTGTCCAGGCTGGGCTGGAACTCACAACCCTCCTGCCTCAGCTTCCCAGAGTGGTGGGGAAACTGTGCACCACTCTGCCTGTCTCCGCATTCTGCTTTCCTCTTAAATACATGTATTTAACTTCAAAGTGGGTTAACAAACAGTATTGAGTCTGTACAGTGCAAACAGCTTCCTGATATGGAGGAGACCAAGAAGACAGCGGCTGACGGAGTGGAGCCACCGTCCCAAAGCCCTGCTGAAAGAGGGGGCCCTGAACAGCACATTCGTGGGGAGAGGCCAGAGTCACCTCCGCCCCCACCCCCACCCCCCGCGCATCCCCACCACGAGCAAGGTCAGAGGCAGGGGCTTCCCAGCCTCCCAGTCCGGCTTGCCCTGCTGCACCAAGCAGCTCTGGAGCCCAACCTGGCCCCCCCCCAGCTAGGATGCTGCCCACTGTGCCAGGCAGCCGGGCCTCTGCCGTCCTGGCATCTGGGCAAAGCAGCTGCCCTCATCTGAGACAGGCCACATAATTCTCCCCTCAGGGCCTCCTGGCCCGGGAGAGCTCCTGTCCCCCCTCCTGCCCCTCCCTGGCCATCTTCCAGGGGTGCGTGCGCAGGTCTGAGGATGCAGGGGCTGGGGAGACCCCAGGGAGCGGGTGTGGGACGCAGGAGGCAATCACCCCCAGGGGCCCAGGATGGAGGAGGGCCAGGAGCTGGCACGGGGTGGGGGGAAGGAAGAGGCAGAGATAATCTGCTTCTCATCTTAGAGGAGGGGCTGTGGCAAGGTGGGGCTTAGAATCAAAAAGCTCAGAAGCCCCTTCAAGAGCCTTGTAAGGCGGAGGATTTAGTTCAGAGGTACTGTACCTCAGGGCCTGAGTTCAATCCCTGGTACGGGGTAGGGGGAGCCGTGTAGCGTGACATGGTGACGCACACCTGCCAACCCAGCATTACGGAGGCTGAGGCAGGTGGGTCACTGAAAGTTGGAGGCCATCCTGGGCTACCCAGTGAGTTCAAGGTCAGACTGGGCTATATATCAAGATCCTGTCTCAATAAATAAATAAATAAATAAATAAATAAATATTTTAAAGATTAAAAAAGCAACTTCCAAATCATGGCTTTATTTAACAAGGAAGGACCCTGAAGGTTTGGAGAAGGATGATGCCCCCAGGTGACCCCAAGTGACACCTGGGCTGTACGGACTCAACTGTGTTTTTTCTGCAGGACCCAGAGGGCTGGGAGGAGCAGCGTGCGCTTCTGTGGGGAGCTGTCCTAGAAACGACTTCATTTCTCCAACCTGCTGGACACCTGAGCTCACAGCTCAGAAACGGAGAGGAAGGCTCCAGCCAAAAACCGAGGCATAGTGGCACACATCTAGAATCCCACCTCTCTGGAGGCGGAGGCAGGAGGGTCTGAATTAGAGAAGATTCCCCCACAAAAGCCCCGCCAGGGGCACCTAGGTCTAGCGGGCTCCTCCCCAGGGACCCCAGCTGGTTAGTCAGACCCCCCAACGGAGCACCAGGGAAATTGATGCTGTCACCCCAAACCCTGCTCAAAGAAAAGCCAGCGCAAGGCTCTCAGGGACAGCCTGTTCCCTCTGGGGCATCGCCAGTGCTCGGGAGGCTCTGGCACCCAGCAAGCTCTGGGGCGGCCGACCGGCGGGGACTGGGCCGTGGGGAAGACGGGCGATGGATTCCAATACAGCCGCACGGGTCCGGGCGCTGCACGGACAGGGAGGTGACCCGGGATGGGGCTGAAATCCAGAGCGGGGACGCGGGGCTGGAAGGATTCGGGGTGCAGAGGCTGAGGGAGGCTGCCGCCCTCTAGGACTTGGGAATCTAAGAGACGCAGGAGGCCGGGAGCACTGGCCTCGGGCCGCAGAAGTGCAGCAAGGGCTGGGCCCCGCCGAAGGGGAGGCGGCGGGCGCCCCCTAGTGGCTGGCTGCGGATGGAGGCGCAGGTGCAGCCTGTGAGGAGCCATACTGTTACTTGCTCCACCGATTC
The DNA here is from genome assembly GCA_004026965.1 of Petromus typicus. Lineage (NCBI taxonomy): Eukaryota > Metazoa > Chordata > Mammalia > Rodentia > Petromuridae > Petromus > Petromus typicus. The sequence goes on from PVIR01027166.1 coordinate 21,173, forward strand.
TAAATTCCACCTTTATTTGTGGGCCCGATTTATTTTTATCTCGAACTGCGTTCTTTTACATGAGATATCCACAGCTCGGCGCCACCGACTCCTAAGCCGGCAGGCCTTCCTCACCTGGCGTCTTTCCCCAAATGTCACCACCCCACCCCCACCCCACCCCCGTCCTCTGCCTGCCGCTGGCTGGGCGACACATGAAATCGTTTTCAGAGGAGAGCTTGGAGCGAGGCGGCTGGGGAGAAGCAGGCGAGAGACAAAGGGGACAAAGCGGAGGGAGACGCGCGGGGGACTCGGAGCCCCTGCCACCCGCCTCCCTGTCCCTGGTGATGGACAGGCCAACAAGGTCCCGCCCAGGGAGACCAAGACGTCACCGCGTGCCCCTGGCCACAGGGGGCACCAGCCCAGCAGACCGAGCCGGGCAAGGCTGCATGGAGATCGCTGGAGGGCAGCGGGCCCCAGAGTGCTGGGCACGCGCGCGCGCGCACGGCTCCCCGGCCCCTCCACAGCCACAGCGGAGGAGCCCGAGGCGCTGCCACCGCCACTTGTCCTTAGCACTCCATCTGTGCAGCCTGGAGCATGCCCTGCCCGGAGACCAGAGGCCAGAGGTTAACGGGGGCCCGGCCAGGCAGGCCTGGCACAGACTCTGGGAGCCGCGCCTGCCCAGTGCCCAGTGAGGGTGCCTGGCTCCGTGTCCCAGTGCCCGTGCCCCTCACCCGGCTGCCTGTGGCCCATCTGTGTCTATTTTCTAAAACTAGCTTCTCTGCCTCACACACAGCAACCAGAGTCATTTTCCGGGCAATTGCCTTTCTGTAAACATTCCTGTGTAATAACCCCCAAATTGCTAATGCCCAGCGCCCTGTTGAGTCTCCCTGTCACTTGTCAAGGGACCGGAGCCTGGTGGGGTGGGGACTGCCAGGAGGAGGTGGCTGTGGACCAGGGTTAGATGGGGGCTCAGCCCAGCTGCCACCCAGGGACCCCAAGGGCCCAAGACCCCTGCCTGCTCCAGCACCACCCCAGGTGCCAGGCCAAGTTGGGCGCCAGGGAGACAGAGCAAGGCCGGGGGTGTCAGCAGGCCCAGCTGGTGAGAGCCCAGCCCTTTGCAGCCCAGTCCCCAGGCGCGGGGCGACTTTGCCCGGGGTGCCCTGTGGACCCCCTTTGGGGGTGGCCTATGCCCCTGGGCTCTCTGGGGATCCCACTGTCCTCCCTCCCGGAAGCTGTGTCATGGCTGGGGACGACTGTGACAGGGCCCAGGAGGGAGCCGGCGTGGAGGGAGTCGGGGAGGGTGTGGGCTCTGCCACTCATGGCTTCGGCAGCGAGAAAAACACAAACCAATTTGCGCAGATTTAAAACCCACCGAGGGCCACTTAGCGGGTAAACGAGTCGGAATCTGATCAAGGGGCCTCAGAGGGCCGGGGGGCTCACCTTCCCCGGGGAGCAGCGGGCGGTGGTGCTCCCTTCCTACGCGCCGAGCACCCCCAAGAGCAGCCCCACAGCCGTGCCTCGTCCCCTCCCTCAGCCTGGGGCCCTCCCTGGTGGCATGGGGACCGACTCACCCTGACTGGGGGAAGCTGGAGACCCCACAGCCACCTGCGGAGTGGGGTGGGCTGGGAGCAGATGCCAGGCCTGGCCTGCTGCCCTCTCTGGCTTGTGCCACCAGTGCTGTCACTCATCAGTCCCTTAGGTGGGGAGGAGTGACGTCCTCCATCGTCCTGCAGTGACCAGAACCTCCACCGCCAGGCCCTCACAGCGGACAGCACGAGCCCCAGCGGCTGACCATCGCAGCTGGAGGAGGGGTCAGAAGTGGGTCCCGGGTGACCGGCCCTCGGGGACAGGATTTTTCCATCCCGCTGTGGCGTTCCCAGAAAGCAGCTGCCGAGGCCCTGGCAGGACACGGAAGGACACCCTCCAAGTCAGAACACAGGGGCCGCCCCCAACAGAAGGGGTCACGGGGCAGGCCCGGCCCGCTGACCCAATCTGCAGCCCCGGCAGGACAACCCC
>PVIR01027167.1:0-23187 GCA_004026965.1 Petromus typicus
AAAGAATAGGAGAGGGATGAGATGAGGAAGTGAGCAAGGGGGATTCAACAGTTTTGTTCTTTTTTAAAAAATTTAAGTCAATATTATTTGTATTATTTGTCTGACTTGAAAACATTTTTAAACATTTAGATGACATTTAGAAAACTTTTGATTCCTGAATTATCTGGTGTGTATCCAAAAAGAGAATTTCTCTTCTGTCCCCGAAGGTCTAAGCCAGTCAGGACCTAAATACATTCACTGACGGCAGAGCACAGTGCAGAACTATTTTCTGGCTCCTGGCAGTTGATATTTGGCTGGGGGAGCTGGCTTTACAGGTTGCATTGTGGCTGGTTATATCCAAACGCAGCCATACTCAGCCCTCCCATGCCAAGTGCTGCAGAGATTCCTGTCTTTCCCCACATGCCCTCTCCACACAGGGCCCTTCCTTTGTGATGCTCAAAAGTGTAAACTGAATGGAGTTTCTTCATTTTGTTTCAAGTTCTATACCTGTTTGCTGTCACCTTAGACTCAATTTGGGGCTGAGACCTCAGCCCCTGACAAAGAAATATGTTTGCCCCAAGTGCCTCAGCAGGGGCTAGTATTCTACCCACCTGAGTCTCACTAGGTCCAGAAAAATGTTCTCTATGGTTTGAATGCACCTCTGAAAATTTATGTACTGGAAACTCGACCCCTAACTTCATATATTCATGGTATTTGCAGTCGGAACCTTTGGGACATACTGTGATTAGGATTAGATGAGGTGATAAAAGTGTGGCCCCCACGATGGTATTATTGACTTTGAGAAGAGGTAGAAAAGCTAGAGCTGGGATTCGTGCTCTGTCTCTCCATGGGATGCCTCCCACTGTGTTACACATGGCAGGGAGGTCCTCATCAGACGCTGGCACCATCTTGAACTTTTCAGCTTTCAGAACTGCAAGCTAACCCACTTCTTATTCATTACTTAGTCTCAAGTGTTTTGTCATAGCAATGGAAAATGAACTAAAACAGCATCTCAACAGATTCAGAAGAGCCTGGGCCATTTCCTTCACTGCTTGTCAGATCAAAATTCAAGAAAATCCAGAAAAGAGAAGAAATGTTGTTGTGGCTCAGTTTCCCATTCAAGTTGCTCACATGTCACCTCCTACAGGTCATTCCTAGACTGTAGGAGTAGTAGCTTCATTCAGGCCTGAAATAATTCATGACACAATTCTCAATCTGTTCTGTGGTTTAGGACATATGTTAGGACAAGTTCTAGGGTGTCTATCAATGTAGAGATCATTTTGGCCCAGAGTTCATTGTCTTTTCTATTATCCCAGCTTTTTCTACAGCCAGGATGATTTTACTTAAAGTGTAGTGATGCATCCTTGCCCCAGTAAGTTGGCAAACACAAACTCTAGTACATCTCAATAGATTTCAACTCCTTGGCTGTCTGGGAAGAAAAGTTTCAAATTTCTTTCAAAAGATTCCTGTGCTCTAGATAAAAATATATTCATCCTACTAGCTAAACCTTCAGGCTCCAGCAAAAGTTCTTGCGAAATGAACAATAAATATTCAAAAGTCATATTCTAGAGAGAGATCTTCACTTGTATCTTCTTACTAAGTTCCACAAGAAATTCATGAAATGGATTCGACATCCCTTATTTTATTTTTTTAAAAAATGCAAGTATATTATGTACTTAAGGGATGGGGTGGTAGGGTGGGTTGGAGTGTGGGAAAAATGAGAATTAAGTTGTGTCATATACTGATACAAATTCTCATTGTTGAGTGCAATCATGATCTATGTAATATACCAACAAAGATTTCAATTTTAAAAAAAGGCAGTATAATGCAAAGAGGTATAGTCACTCTTCCAAAGCCACATTTTCAATTAATGACAGTGTCAAGGGTGAAATTTGGATGGTGACAGCCATCCTCCTGCCCAACTAAAGCCATCTCACACACTCTGTCAGCATCATACTTCTGTTTCCTTTGCCCTGCTCCTGCAGGTTTCTTGGTTCCATTAAAAGTTAAGTAACACTTCTAGGTTATGTCCAGGATCTCAATTCCAACTGGAGGGAAAGACTTTTTTATTTTGAAAAAAATATGAGACAGTACACACAAAAGGATATGTGAACCATCATGGTATAATACTTATATTAATCAGGGTTCTCCAAAGAAATAAAGCCAACAGGATAGACAGACAGACCTAGACACATAGCTATACACACACACACACACACACACACTCTCTCTCTCTCTCTCTCTCACACACGTGCATATGCACACAAGATTTCTTACAGGAATTAGATCACACAGTTATGGGAAACAAAAGCCTCATGATCAGCCGTTTATAAGCTGCCAAACCAAGATAGCTGCTTGTGTAACTCAGTCAGAATGCAAAGAACTGAGATTTGGGAGGAACACAATGATGTAAACCCCAGGCTGAGTCCAAGAGCCAGGAGCACCAGTACTTTAGGGTTGGAGACGCTTGTTGTCTCAGCTCAGAGACAGCAAATTCTTCCTTGGTCTTTTCATTCTTGACGGGCCCTCAATGGATTAGATGGTGCTGATCTTCAGGGATGAAGTGATCACATTAATACCTGAATCTCAATCTCAAATACACACAGAAATAACACTTCAGCAGCTATCTGAGCACCCTTAGGCCAGTCAAGTTGTAATAAACCATCACAGAGGTAAGGTTGGAGAGTTATCAACACCCACGTTAACCAACCTATGATAATCAATCATTACTGGCTTTGTTTATTCACTCTTTAAACATGTTTCATAAAGGTAGCACTATATATTATTTCATTTTCCTTTTTATAAGTTTTACAAAATGATAAACTCACTGTCATCTTTTATTTATTTATATATTTTGAGAGAGGGTCTCGCTTTGTAGTTCAGGCTGGCCCTGAGCTCATCCTCGAATTCACAGCAATCCTCTTGCCTCTGCCTCCCAAGTGCTGGGATGACAGGGGTGAGCCACCACGCCCGCCCGGCACTGTGGTATGTGGTACTGATTGCTGGTGGGTGTGAGCTCCATGCCCTGCATTGTTGTATATGGTTACCAGCGATCAAATCCAGGCCCTTGTGCTTGCAAGGCAGGCACCAAAACCACTAAGCTAACTCCCCAGCTACCCACTTTTGTGGCTTTTTCACTATATGACTGAGTATACAGGGTAAATATTTTGACAGATCAATAGGCCTGACACTACCAAGCGTCAGTGGGAATTTAGAGTCAGATGCATGGCTGTTAATAATGTAAATTAATATAAATACTTTAGAAAATGATGTATTAATATTTTATAAGGTTGAATAAATATATTTTTATCTCTCAGAAATTCCTCTTTTCTATACCTCATATCTTAATGTCTCCCAAATGTAGGTGTGTTAAAGGCTTTGTTGTAAGCTTTACGATGTTTGTGAGCAGTGAGATGTAGTTGAAAGTTTTCTAATCATTGGAGGACACTTTTAGAAGTAGAATGTGGCTGTGACCAATTCCTGTTTCTCTCTTTTGCTTCCTGGCTGTGAGATATGAGACTTGTCCCAGCAAACAATTCCTACTGTAATATACTGCCTCACCGTAGGACCAAAAGCAATTGATCCAATTGATTATGGCCTGAAATCTCTAAAACTGTTAGTCACAATAAATCCACCTTCTTGATAAGTTGGTTATCACAGTTAGATTGATAGAAAGCTCACTGACACATGCTTGTGAACCCACACATGAGCCAGTCTTATTCACAGATAACAGAAGATACATGGCAAATATTCACTGTGATATTGTTCATAATTGCAAATATGGAGGTTGAAATGTTTAGAATTGGGGTTTACTTATGTGCTCAAATGAAGTACTCTCAGACTAGATAACATGCTGTTTACTTTAGGAAGAGTTTGGGAAAGATGGTTTTATCTATGGCCTGTTGATTCATCCAGAGTAAAGCAATTTGGACAAGTACTAGGTGGGAAACGTAGTCTCTATGTCTGAATATATTTAGGCAAAACATTTTTAAATGGTAATTTCTAATTCTTGGAAATCACCCTGGTTGATATCATTGAGACCTGGTAGCAGGAACCCTAAATTCACATGTCAGAATTTGGAGGGGGTGGAGAAGTGACAGCAGCGGAGGGAGAAAGAAAATGAAGGGCCAGGGATTTAACTCAGTGCTTCAGGCACTTGCCTGGCAAGCACAAGGTCTCGGATCCAATCCCCAGTAACCAAATACAACAATGCCAGGCGTGGAAACTCACACCCACCAGCACTCAGTTACCACATACCACAGTGCTGGGCGTGGCTGGTCACTCCTGTAATCCCAGAACTCGGAGGTGGAGGCAGGAGGATTGCCAAGAGTTCAAGGCTGAGCTCAGGGCCAGCCTGAACTACAAAAGCGAGACCCTGAAGAGCTTAGTGATTTCACACCTGTGATCACTTCCTTTTCCCTCATTCTCTCACCATCTATTGTGCAGAAAAATCTGCCTCAGAATACCATGTTGATTGATCCTGAAAAATTAAAAAAATTTTAAACTAATCTTTCTGGCACTTGTAATTTAGAAGTACAGAAATATGCCCTTGAAGGGTTTCTTACTTGGGAGAAGTGATAGAAGTTTGAGCCAGGAGTTTTTCCTCAAAATCTTTTGTAAAAAGAATAACTCTTTTCATCTGAAAATTGCCAAATCTACTGCTTCTGTGGCATGACTTTCTCACAATCAAAGGGCAGCACTGAGATAAACAGATACAGACAACTACAACAGGTGTTAGAGTCCAAAAGAGTCTCCATTTGGCCAAAAAAATTCATACAGTTATAGACGTTCCCTGAATCCCATACCAGTTTACCCGGCACTCAAACAAAGGTATCCATTCCGTGTTGTCCTGGAACTCCATAGAAGAGCACATTTAGCTCCCAAGAAGGTAAATGGCCTTGTCCTGATCTACACATGCTTCAGGGTCCAAGCAGGACCCAGTCCTGAGGAAAACCTTCATTCCTATCAAATTGCTTCACATCCCTAAGAAACACTTTTCACATACATACAATTCTCTGAAAAGGAAATGCCTTAGCTTTCCTCGTTGTTTTGTCTCCCACTGTACCTCGGAATGCTTTGAGAGCCCTTTATTTGGTTTCTCCGGAGACATTGTTTGCACTTTCTTCAAATGAAAGAGAGGCCTGACAAGTTCACCCGATAACTCCAGCAGGGCGTGTACAAGAGGAACAGCACTGACCCTCAGAAGGCCAGTTTGATCCTGTCTTGTCAATAACTTCCTTCCTGATAACACTTCCCGCAGCTTCTACAGCTCCTGGCTGAGATCCAAGCTCCACAGAGCAAACAGGACGATTCCTGAGGACTGAAGTAGAAGCCTTTCATGAACTCGTGCCCCTTCTACCTCCTCCCCACTCTGTCCCCTTTCCAAGTATAACCTAAGACACACCAGCAGTCTCTCAGGTATGACTGCACAGTACTGGCATGAAGGGCAGGGGGAGGCCCACAAAAATGGCAAGAGAACGTTACCAGCCACTCTAAGCAGGCTGTTTCTGCTGAGAATGGAAGGAAGTCAGAAACTGTTACTATCTTACTGCTGATCAAAATATGCGTATCACACACACGCATGCGCACACACAGACACACGCATGCGCACACGCACACTAGATGACATGTAAATTTGTTTTCATGATATGAACTACAGGAAAACTGAGAAAGAACGTCCATGGTTTGAAAAGAAAAATGTGCCCTTAAAGGCAAAGCTACAGTATTCTGGGAAAGAAAGGGGAAACAAACCAGTGAGAAACTCCTGAAAAACTCAGAAGTGTGCTTTGAAGTCAACTCTTGATACATCCAAGTAAAGAAGTAGTAAAGAAGTTTGGGTAGATGACAGCCCGTGCCAGAAAGAACATACGCATCAGAGGCTAACAGTTAGGAAGAGAAGAGGTTGAGCATTCCTGATTCTTTTAAGGAGAAATTCTTCAAACAGCCTATGAGGTCGAAGCTTGAAGATGCCCAAACACCCCTGGAAAATGGCTGAGAGGCCTCTGTCCCTGGAACTGCTCTGGGACACAGCACATCACACATCGCTCCGTCTCCCAGAACAACTGTTCCAGATCCAAGATTTCAAGTCCTCCTTAATGTTTTCAGCATGACATGAATTATGCAGAAGAAGGAATTGAAACACAGTTTTGTGATTTTTTTTTTTTTATGGAAGAACAAGGCTGAGAAGTTGAATGTCAAAGTCATAATGCAGAAATAGGAAGATGATGGTCTCAGATGGAAGATTAATGCATTTGTGGCTGTGTGAAGAAATGTTTCTCCCAGGAATTTTCTGGAAGAATTCACTGGTTGAGCCTTGAGCAGGATACCCTGCTGCCACAGAATAGGTGTTCGCATGATTTCTGGCAAAATTCCTGTGGACACATACAGAGTCTCACATTCTCAAACGAGGAATAGAACCTGCAGCTCTCAGAACACTTAAGAAAACTCATTTTGATGAATGGCTGGAAACAGAAATTCCAACTATTTTTTTCTATCTGAATTTCTCAACTTGTAAGAGGTGAAAATAGCTTCGTCACAGGTTTTGTGCTTAAAGGATATCCTAAAGCTGACAATACTTAGAAAAGTCAAGGTATCACATTAATAAAACATCTATGAACTACAGCAAGAGCTGTGAGCTCTGACATCTCAGATAGATCCTCATCAGCTGAGAGCAGCTTCCAGATCACATGGACAGGCAGCCCCTGCGAACAAGCAGCCACGTGACAAGAGGCCTGTGTGCTTTCACTGAATGTGTACTAAGTAACACATACTGGGGCCAGGGAGTTAGCTCAGTAGTTCTGGCGCCTGTCTTGCAAGCGCAAAGACCTGGGTTCGATCCCCGGTAACCACATAGAATACTGGGCATGGAGACTCACGCCCAGCAGCTATCAGTACCACAGACCACAGTGCCGGGCATGGTGGCTCACACCTGTAATCCCAGCACTCGGGAGGCAGAGGCGGGAGGATTGCTGTGATGTGAGTTTGAGGCTGAGCTCAGGGCCAGCCTGAACTACAAAGCAAGACCCTGTCTCAAAAAAATAAAAATAAACCAAGTAACACATACTGTGCTGGGGATGTTTTAACCACTTATTTCATTCAGTTTCAGACGATGTCTACATGAATACTTAATACTGTTCATGTTTAACAGGTAAAAAGGGAGCCACGCTGGAGAAAGTGTTGGCAAGTGAAGGAAGATGGCAGAGACTGTCATTCACATGAAAGGCTGTGAATACCAGGTGCTCACTTTCAACACCTCTTATGCTTAGAGTATAAGTGTGTGCACTTCTCTGGGTCAACAAGACCCAGATGGGACCTGGGGAAGCTTCTGTGATGAGTTCATGGCCTAAAGAAAGGTGTGGAGGAGGAAGCCTCTCTCTTCTTTGTCATGCATCCCCAGTCTTCCATGTGGCATTTGAACTGTTGCAGTTACCCACCCCACAGCTGGGACGGCAAACATCACATCACAGCCGACTACTGATGCCCCCAGGGAGGAGCATCGCTGTGTTCACATCAACAGGAAGTGGAGCAAATCGGAAGGAGAACATGTCATCGCCACATCTCAATGATCCACAGCTTCCCTGTGGTGCCTGTGTTGGCAAAGCTTCGGAGGAAGCTACTGAAAAGCAGAAATACAGTCCCCAAAACCCATCCACAGCAACACAGAGCAGAACACAGAAGAGAGAACTTGAAGGTTTGAGACAATAACCCGCACAAAATGTATCTTAGCTTAGCTTCCTAAAACTGCTGGTACAAATAAAAGATTGTGAGAAGGGTGATTCAAAACAATAGGAGGGCTAGGGATTTAGCTCAGTGGTTCCAGAGCCTATCTTGAAAACACAAGGGCCCAGGTTCAGTCCCCAGTAACCGCATACAACAAAACTGGACACTTCTAACAGAGACAAAATGTGAACAATTAAATAACCATAAGAAAAATATGTCTAAATGACACTGAAAAGAATAGACCCAAGGCCAGGGATTTAGTTCAGTGGTTTTAATGCCTGCCTTGCAAGCGCAAAGTCCTGGGTTCAATCCCCAGTAACCACATACAACAGTATCAGGGGTGGTGACTCACACTCACCAGCAATCAGAACCACACACCACAGTGCTGGGCCTGGTGGCTCAGGCCTGTAATCCCAGCACTCAGGAGGCAGAGGCAGGAGGATTGCTATGAGTTGGAGGCTGAGCTCAGGGCCAGCCTGAACTACAAACTGAGACCCTTTCTCAAAAAAAAAAAAAAAAAATATATATATATATATAATTATGTATTTATATATAAATATATACAATAACTATGTAGTAAATACCTTTTACATAATTTTATATAGTTATATATTAAATATATAATATATAATTACAATATATAATTATATATAATTATATTATATGTGATAATTATTTATATATAATATATATTTATATTTACAATTTATATATTGAGAGGTCACTACATGTCAGATTCTTCACACAGAATGTCTGAGGTCCATCTAGTTCAAGAGCAACTTCAACTCTCCTACATCCACCAGGAGACAGGCCATTGAACACTGAACAACCCAGGACTCATGCCTATAATCCCAAGTGCAATTTAAGCAAGGGACACAGAGGACAGTAACTTTAACAGTACAGGAACTCCAGAGCAAGAGATGGTATATTTCATAAATTTAACCTATTTTCAAAGAAAACTCTTCCAGACTCTCTGACTCCTATCTATGTACAAAACTATTTGCTGCTCTGAGCCTCAGTTTCCCAGCGTATATAAAGAGAGTGACAACAGTGTGTCCCTCAGAGGGTAATAAGGATTGACTGATAAAATCTCCATAGAAATGCCTTGCTAGCGTCTGATCTTCTGGACCAGACTTACCTGAAGTCTCTGTTTAGGTACCACTGATGCTGCGTGTTAATGTTTTGCCTGTGTTTATACCAATTTAAGGTGTGTTTCTGCTTTGCAGTTCCCCAAATATCTCATCTACTTTATCTGAAACATCTAGTGGTGAATTATTCGAATTTCTGAATGGAGCTACTGCTAAATAAAAATTAAGGAGCTCTTAAAGAGATGACTAAAACCCTACCTAAGAATCTTTAATTCATACTTCCCTCTATCTGGATACAAGTTCAGAATTTGGCTTTAGAACAGATTTCCTCAGACACTTTATTTGTCTCAGAGCTGGCACTCCTCCCTGCGACAGTCAATGTAGGGTGACTTCTTCCTAAGAAAGCCCTGTTTCCGGTCCCTATGCCAACATCAGCCCCCCTGCCCCCCCAAGCCCAAGAGGGCAGCAATAGAACAATTAGAGTCCCAACTGGCAGACTTAAGGGACCCCTGCTTAACCCTCAGTCCCATCAAACTTCACAGCACACTGAGTTGATTTACGAGAAAAGGTTATTAAAGCATATAAGAGCTCCTGCTGGAGAGAAAATTATCTGTATAAACAAAGTGTTATTATGGGAATTAGAGAGGCTGCATGTGGGAAAGGTCATTAAAATAAGAAAGAAAAAAAAATTCAGCATATAAGTCTTTCCTAAATCACTAAACACACATGAGAGGAGATATTATCTTCATATCTCACAGGCTTCTTTCTGATCATTAGTCGCTCCTTTTTAGAAAGAGACATTTTCAAATGCTAAACCATTGAGTATTTTAAATTAGAGAGGATTTCTAAGACATAACTTGTGAAGTCAAATTTTTGAAGGAGGGTTCAATTAGACATTGCCTAGTAATAAAGAAATGGTACTGGAGTCCCTGGAGTCTTCTTTTCTCTTTTACAAATGAAATACTAATTTTTTTCCTTTGCTTCAGTGGAAAAAAATATTGATGTTTTCTACTCCTTCCCCTTGTGAGGGGAACACACACACTCACACTGTATGTAGTGATGTGCTTCACAAAAATGACTTTTGGACTTTGAGTTAAATGTTTTTTTTCACTTTAGATAAGCTTGCATTACTTTTTTTTAGCCATGGCAAGATTCCTCCCATAGAAATTATATTAGGAAACAGTTGATTCCATTAACATATTTTATTCAAGTTTGGTTCTCTGAGCCTGATTCTTTTGTTTTTATTCTTAACAAGGTGTTCTTTCAGTCTAGTTCAGGCTTCTGATCCATATGCTTTGAGTAGAGAAGTTGATCTCTTCTTTCTTCATCCTCTGGACCTTTAATTCTATAACTTAAGAAATGATGTTGCAACTAAATATCCTCAAAATTTGTGAACATACAATTTGGCATAACTAAGTGATAATATTGAGATATTATAGTGGAATTTTAGCCCAAGGCCTTATTGGGCTAAAATTATAACTTAATTCTTGCTTGGGTACACAATTATTTCCTCTACAATGTCTCCCAAGGAGATATTAAACAAAGGGCACAAGAGATGGTGATCCCCAAAACCAAAGTGGAATTCAAGTAAGCTGGGCTAGAATATATAGAGAGCTTCTATAGCTAAGGGGGGTAGGTTTGAATGGACTTGAAACAGATGGAAAGACTATTCTTAAGATCTACTAGATAAGCAGCGTCCAAAGAGAGATGAGTCAGCCTTCTCCAAGTTCCCTGGATTTAATCTACAGCCAGGCACAGTATATCACCTTTTAACCCAGTGTAATGACTCTGCCCAAAGAGGCCAACACTATTCAAACTTTTTTGTTGTTGTTGGCAGAGAAAAGATTGAAATGCAACAGAGTGGAGCCAACAAACTTTGCTCCATTTCTACAAGCAAAATGTAAAACTCTTTCACGTTACCAGTATTGTATATGTTAATATATGACACTCTGGCTCATTTAGCAGAAATGATTTCAATTCATTCTTATGGTCATTTTATCCATCTGATATAAAGCTAAACCCATTTTATAATCAACGTACGGGTTTGGACCAAAAAGGAGTGCTAATGAACAATATGGTCTAGACTCTCCACAGTGAACTAAGAATCCTCCAAATCTGTTAAACACGCATTCATGTTGTAAACATCTCGTTATTTTTTTTTTTCTGTCTGGAATCTTCTGTCCTTTGTTTCGTTAGTTCTACCTCAATTTCTCCCACATTCAAGCGATGCGCTTCAGGGATGTTGTCTCTACCTTTAACTCAGGAGGGTAGTGGTTGAATCAGATCTGGCCAACCAAAGTCCTGCATCTTTAGGGCAGCAGTAACAAGTCACAGTGAACACATGGATCAGCTATTCCATCAGAGTAGATTCTAGAATTTTCTGGAAATTGCAAGATAAAAACACTCCACCTTTTTCACTGGATTTAACCTAGAACCTTGAAGTGCTAAGAGCTGATGACAGTTATATTTCAACCATGAAAACAGAACCACCAAGAAAAGAGATAACATTGAAGTGACAGGGCAGAGAATGTACAGAAAAAAACTAAGCTCTAGTGACATAATTTGGGCTTTGTATCAAGCTGCTTTAATGCTGTTATGTGCCTAGGTTTCTTGATTTAGTAGAACAAATAAATTCCTTTCCATATTTAAGCCCATTTGGGTTGAATTTTATACTTTGTAGACAAATAAATGACATAAATATATATTTTATAAAAGTTTCCCAGAATAAGCTAGTAGTAAAGGATATAGTAAAGCGAATCCTATAAACTCTAACACTAACAAAAATTAGATCTCACATTTATTGAGTACTAACTGTGAGTCGGGCACTATTTTAAATTCATTACATATTTTAACTTATTTAATACTAACAATAAATCCATCAAGTTAGCATTATTTTTTTTTCTTGTACCATTGAGGGAAGTGTGATATAAAGAAGTCAAGAAAAACTGCCCAAGATCTCTTCTGACATTTGAATACTAACCCAGACAATCTGATTCCAGAGCTTGTATGCCTGACACATCCTACTTGCTCAGACTCCCTTAAAAGATATTTTACAAAATTCATCAGCTATAAAGGTGTCTGTCTGTGAGATCATCTTAATATGGTAAAACTCGAAAGATAGCTGGAGGGCAAAAATGAGGAACCTAAAATAAAGATAGATCATTTAATTGGCAATATAACCAGAGTGCATGGATCAGTTGCCATGTTAAGAGAATGTTAATATAGCCTTGAGTGTTCATCTGTTCAGTCATGGGCATAAAGGCAGGTATTTTGAAGTCTTTCTCTATAGAACTACCAGTGTGTGTTAGGGGCAGGGTATATCTCAGTCTATTCAGATCACTATTTAAAATACCTCAGGTCAAATAATTTATACCCAATAGAATTTGTTCACACTTCCGGAAGCTAGAAAGTCTAAGATCAAGGTGGATTGGGTGTCTTGTGAGGCCCACCCCTTTATAGTGCTTTCCGTGTGTGTTTGTGTGGTAGGAAGGGAAAGACAGTAAGTCCAACTCACTCTCACAAGGGCAATAATCCAATTTGTGAGATAGACCCCTCATGATTTCTTCATATCCCAAAGACTCTATCTCTTAATATTTCCTCATCAAGCACTAGGTTCCAAATGCAAACATTCAGAAAAGACAGACATCCAAACCACAGAAAAGTAGAAATCTGGATACAAGGTCATGGAGCTGAGAGCCTCCGACTTGAACGTCCAGGTAGATTCATCTTCACAGGGTTCTCATTTCCATAGGGTTGTTGAGGACAGCAGTACATTCTAGCCGGGCCAGGAATGATATGTTTCTGTGGGACCCAAGTGATCAATTCATTGGTAGCAGAGGAAGCTGTTATGAACTGACTAATGGCCCACCCACTTTATTTTCATGTTGAAGCCTTGACCCTCAATACCTCAGAATATGACCATATTTGATTATAGATCCTTTAAAGAGGTACCTCAATTTAAAATCAGGGCTTTAGTGTGGGCCCTAATCCAACCTGATGGATGTCTTCATAAGAGGAGATCAGGACATTCAGGGCTATCCCAGGAATGGAGGTCAAAGAGAATAAACTATATGAGGGCATGATGGGAAAGGGGCCATTCACACACTTAGCGGAGAGATGTTAGGAGAAATCAACTTGTCAACCACGATCCTAGCCTTCTACATTCCAGAACTATGAGAAAACAAGTGTGTGGTGTTTAAGAATTCAACCTTGAGATATTTTTTGTTAGGACAAGTCTAGCAAACTAAGACTTCCCCTAACTGAAAATTAGGCAGTCTACCTCAGAGATGGAAACTTTGAATTTACCTGTGAAGGGTTTATTGAAATCTAGGCCAAGGCTGGGACTGTAGCTGAGTGCTGGGCTCCTTGTTAAGGAATCAGTCCTCAGCTCTGGATTCTTTTGGAGTGAGAGGAACAGGGAGAAAGAGGTAAAGGAAGACAGATCCTGGCAGGGTGCTATGGTTTCCAGCCAGAAGGGAAAAATCAGAATGCTAAACAGAAGGGTTAGGTAAAAGCAAAATTTTAGAAACAGGCTAGTGGACAGGGTGACAGGCATTGGCTCAGAGTAAAATCCAGGTTCTGCTGCTGCATGACTTTGAATAGATCTTTAATGTCCCTTCATCTATGAGGCTTCTTACCTCAAGGATATAACAAGGATTAAATTAAAAGACATAAGACAGGAGACATTCAGTAATTCCAAAGCCATAGCAGGGAATCAATAAACAGAAGTTTTCTAGTAGCTGAGGCCAGGTGGGTGATGCATTCTAAGGGTTCAGCCTCTGACTCCGTGCCTGACTCACTGCACAGGTCTGGTTGGTGACCCCGGCCTTCTCGCCTTCCATCTGCCTTGGTGGAACTTAATTTACTTTGTGGGTTGAAGAGGTTAGAGGAGGAGTTCAAGGCCCATTGCTGAGCAGCCTAAGGAATCCTGAGCTGAGATATTTTTCCCCATCCCCCACCCCCAGACACACAGATAGTAAATCTATCCCCCAACAGGGTCGAGTTTGGACAAAAAAGGACATTGCCAGGCATAAATTCCAGGGTCCTATGTAATGCCCCATTGGGCTGACCCGTTAGGGATCCCCCAAATGTTGGTGGGAGAAAGACACAGACGAGGAAATTCCAGGGATAGTATACAAGAAAAAAAGGATGTTGTTTTTAAATGTGGGTATCAGCTGCCTAAAAGAAAAAAAAAAACTCACAGAAAAGCAAATGAGGGCTGTACATCTAAAATGCCCCAGATGACCACTGTAATGAAATTTTAAACATGTTTTTAGGAGAGGAGTTTTTTTTTCTTAAGTGAAGTCTAGATTTTAAAGCACTTCTAGAGATTTGTCACGTGAGGGGCATGTGAACATACTTCCATCAAAAATCACTTTGTTTACTCTCTGCTGCGTAAGAAACACATTTCCAATGCCAAGCTAGAAAAGGATTTACTTTACTATGGCAAATATCATTACCTCAGCCAATGGTCCCCATGTTATAAACTGTGTTTAAGAATAACCATTTCCAGAACTGTCAAGAAGGGAAAAACTATGAATGCTGTTTCCTTTGTGAGCTGTACGGGAAGAATTACAGGGTTGGAGGCCCGCGCTGTTGAACTCGGTGGAGTGTTTCTTCAGCACATTTCCGGGGCAGATGGCTAGGTGGATCAAGGAAGAGGAACCTGAAGGGTGGAAGAATCCAAATCACTTCCGAGAAAACAACTTCAGGCGTTGAAATGCTCGGATAAGGACAGGAAGTGGAAGGCAACGGGATTGGCGGATGTGAAAGAAAAGCCTTCATGGGAGAGAAGCATGGAGCCAGAACGAGAGTGATGAGCAGTGAATTTCAGCTTTCTGTTTACCGAATGAAATAAATAAAACACACAGCACTGGCTATCAACCCAAACTACTTCCTGGACATAGGGTCAAGAAAGTTTATCCTGTGCAGGAATATTCAACTACCTTACAGAATCATGCAGAGCTGTTTCAGTATGAGATCAATTTCCAGAAAAGTGAAGTTTTTTTTTTTAATTTTAGTATTTATTTATGCCTATGATAATATTACTGAGGTGTTTTAAGTCCTAAAATAAGGAGAACAAAACAATTGCAAGAACCGATAAAGTGTGTAACAGTAGCTTTAGACCAGAGGTTGCAAACTGGGCCCCTTCAGGCTGAGGTGATGACGATGTTTGTTACACAGAACTTCTGCAAATGAACATGTTGCTGCTGTGAGGGTAGTATGCTCTTTCCCTGAGTGTTAACCCTTACTTCATCACGATCTCTCTCTCTCTCTCTCTCTCTCTGTCTCTCTCTCTTTCTCCCCCCCCTTCTTTCTCTCCCCCCCTCTCTCTATTTCCTCTTAGGAGGTAATTTCTTCTGAAAATGGTAATTCGAAAATATATTGCCTGCATATTCCAGCCTTCCCCAATCAGCTTTACTAGTAATAATATTGACATCTTGATCTCCATCTGTCTAGTTCTGTGTCATTTCTCCATTGCTAATAAATGCAAAAGGAGAAGAAAGGGAGGGTTATTAATTAGCTCCCTCAAACTCCAAAAGGGTGCCAAGATACAAACACTGAAAAATTATATATAAAGACCTAGATTTCTCAGTAGTGTTGAGAAAAGAAAAGTCTGGCAACACTGAGCTGATATTTGCATATAGTGTCAATTGGCTGAAGATGAATAATGCACGTCATCTTTCAGTGGGACATGAATGTTCCAATTTGCCATAATTCTCACCACTTTATATCACTAGCACCCCCTTTTTCATGACATTTAAGTTTGAAATTTCTACTACGATCATATAAATAGTCTTCTTTGGAAAACTGATTTTTTTCCATTATAATTAGAATTGCAATTATTAGAATCAGCACTAAAAATGGTGAAAACCACTGTTGTAGAAGAGCCTGTAATTCTAAGCCTGATGGAAAAGCTAATGTGGCTGTATTCTGCCTCTTGGCTTAGTGGGTTACGGATCTCTCTTGCTTCGCTCCAATGCACTCTCAATGCAATATGGACCTAGACCAACAATAGTTTTTTTCGCTATTAGGTAAAACTGCACCTGCCAGCTCAGAAAAAAAAACTGACTTAAGCCTTATAGAGGAAAAAAAAATGGTCCTCCTTCTATAGTTTATGTTGCATGTCCAGACATTTTAAGTTGTGTCTCTGGCAAAGAAGAGGATTTGGAAAAATTATCAAACTAGTTCAAGCGAAACACATGTCAAACGACCCAGGTAATTTCCAGAAAAGCCAATGTTTTCTCTGAATTAGAATACTTGGAGAATTGCCCCAACCACCTGTGTCGCTTAGGTCACAGTGATTCAAACTGTTTTCACAACTAAAATAATCATCATTATATACCAACCATGAAACTTGTCTCAAAAACAGAATTTAGCTTTATCATCACAGATCAAATTACCCTTAATACAATCAGTTGTGAGGATAAAAAAAATTAATTTCATTGTCCCAAAGCAATTTAATCACATTATATGGCTATTACTATCATTAAACATTCCTCCAATTTCATATTTTAAAATAGAAAATAACTAGTCCATCAACCACTTGTCTGGCCCAAAAAGGACAACAGCCAATTTCACATTTTTTAATTTAATGGTCTACAGGTTTGGAATTTTTAGATACTCTTTTGATTTAGAAGTGTAACAAGCTAAGATTCAACTTCATTATTTTGTCCTTTCTTTGTCTGTGGAAGTTAGTGCTTTTCCTCTTCACATGCCTGGTTGCATGACTGACTACTAAAAGCTAAATTCCTCCCCAAGTATTCTTCCTATAGGCTCTTGTTCACGTATTTCTGTCTGAAAATCAAGTCTCTTCTAGCTTACCTTGGGAAAATCTCTCCTAGTGATTGATTTTGAAAGGAAAAGCATCCCTGGAATCACAACCCCTATGATGTCACCCACTTCAGAAAGTAAAACCAAAGTCAATATGACTCCCAGTTTCAATCTAGGAACTCGAGCAAGTACTACAGACTACAGCCCTTGGCTTTGTTTCTTGCTGTGACTCAGGGGCAGGAGGTTCCCATTAAGGTGTGTATGAATTGTATTAGTCCATACTGAGGTTTGTCTGTAACGTAATGTGGAAAGGCAGCCAAGTTCTTCGAGCAGTCTCGAGGACCGACACCAAAACATATCAGTATTTCATTAGATCTTGCATTTGTAAAAAGCTTTACATTTGGCTCAGCAAGCTATAGTTACATAGATATTTTGTTTTAGGGTAAAATCAAATCAGTTTTAAATATGTTTATTACTTCCATTGTATTAGTATCTATCATGTAGTTACTTACATTCATCTGGAACGAGTTGCCATCAAGAGAAAATAAATGTAAAAAATTATTCATGGAACATGCTTTGATGTAATTCAAAGTAATAGGAGGGGCAGTTTGTTCTATATCCGCATGACTCCGCCAAACCAGGGGGGAAAATTCCTCAAGCTAAGTCAATAAGCGGGACAAAAACTGTTCCAATAAGCTCAAATCATGAAGAAAAAAAAAGGCAACAAATATTTTATCTGGTTCCAAATCCATCTTTCTCCTTCTAGCTTTCCCTTTTAAGTGAATCTATGAAGAATTTTTAGGCATATATGTTTTTGCAAAACTGCTGAATCTCCAAAGATTTAATAGTCATAAGAAAGAGTTGACTGCCAATCCCCCTCCCACATGGCCTCCTTACTCTTCAAAAACCACATCTTCAAATGCAAACTTGTGAAGATGCTCCTCATCATGAGGTCATCGCTTGCCCTGATGTGTCACCACCTTCAAAGTCAAATGACCTGGTAAGAGGTTGGAAATGTACTGAGATTCAGAAGCTCCCTTGGACTTGTGGTTGCAGCACTATTACTGGAAGAATTCTTTTCTTTCTTTTCTAATCCTGATGCTAGGTGCTAAATGGATACTGATTGTTTCCTTGACTCCAACAGTGAGGTGTGAAGGATCGAGGCTGATAGAACATGAAACCAGGACGTATAGTCACATTTTTTTTTTCCTAGGGGATGAAAAAGGAAGAAAAACAAATATGTGGATGAAAAGAAATTTGACACAAAATGAAGAATGAAGCCTGGTATAGTAAGCCTTTAGAGAGTATATGATTGAGAGACCTGGAAAAAAATAAACAGATATTCTCCTTGGCTGCTGGGAAGAGTCATTTAAACAACACTGATAAATCAGGAAAAGATAAAGAGGATACAGAACTCATGGAACAAGCATCTTCTTTCAAATAGGTTTCCTAATACTGAAATACAAATGGAGTATCTCTTACCTGAAAACCTACACTCTGAAATGTCCCAAAATCTGAAATATTTTCAGGGCAAAGGTGACATTCAAAAATTTTTAGAGCATCTCATGTTTTGAGTTTTCAGATTAATGATTCTCACATCAATAAAATCCATGCAAATATTCAGAAAGATGAAAAACTCTGATATCTGAAATACTTCTGGCCCCAAATCTTTCAGGCAAAGGATATACAACCTGCAGTAATATTAATAATTGCCAAGTCTAAGCAAGCAGATAGATAAAATCTCCAGCACAACCCATGCATTGTCTTCTCTGTTCTCCTTTTCTTCTATCTCATTGCAGGAAGGCTGGCCGTTAAAAAGTGACAAATGGGTTTGTCCTTGTGAGCTTTGCTCTTACCATATGTTGCCGCCCATCGCCTCACTGTTTGCACATGCCTTCTTTCTCCTAATAGATTGAAAGTTTCTACAAGCAAGTCTTATTGTCTTAGTTACCTTTGCAGGATTATGCTGAGGAGACATATGTTATGAAAAGTTCAGTGTTTGAAGTCAGCATGAAAGGCAAAATTGTCCAATGGCCAAATCTTCCTTAAAATCTCTGCTGGCAATGTGGAAATCATAATTCACTAAGCCCAACATGGCCAAGTTTCCTCCGTTGTTGGAACAGGTCAGTGTATCATTAGATCTTCTATTTGTATTGGGCTTTATCTTCTACTGTTTTGGATTAAGCATCAGTTGGCTTGTGATTATACCTATGCTGTTGGAGAAACATGCATGTAAACATTAGAATCTCATTCAGTGTTTCAAGATGTCTCGGCCAAGACAATTACATAAGGCCAACACCGAATGAGGAAAGAGAATGTCTCTGTCTCTCTTCTCATGCCTAGTAGGGTCAAGATCTCATCAGGAAAACAAGTCATGCTGTATTTCAAGTAAAGAGCAAACAGAATCATACATGTGAGGCTGGCAGGGAGTGTGGAAACAACTACCATTGAGGACTGGGACTCTGGGAAAGATTTCCTGATGCCACAGTCTAGAGGAGGAATCTGCACAGGGCACATACTCAGATTACCAAGGCTGGTTCTGGCCTCGAGGACATCACATGATGATTACATAGACTCTGATACTGAGTGCTAAGAAATACAACAAGAAGCCAAATACAACTGACATGAGAAATATTGGAATAAGCTGAAGTTTTGCTTTAATCCTACTTCTGGAGGGAAACTGACTACAACTAGGAACTTGACTATCGCTTCTGCCCTCCTACCACTCTTCACTTTCTCAAAAGTGATTCCAGTCAGTAGCACCTAACCAGAAGCCAGAGAGCAGAAAAGGCTGGGGAATGCAGCTTGGGGACACCCCTCTCAATTCTCACAACAAAATATGAAAGTCAGGGCTTGAGACTGAAAGACATGAGGTAAAATTACTCTGAGCACAAAATGAGTAGGATAACTGGCAGAATTTCCTACCTAACTTTGGTATCTGTCTCTATAGCAAAATGCTACAGACTAGATAATTTCTAAAGGGAAGAAATGTCTCACTGAGTTCTGGAGGCTGGAAGCCCAAGGATATGGCATCATCATACTGCAGGGGACATCTGCTGAATATGAGAAGATGTCACATGACAAAAGTGCATGAGTGGGAGCTCATTTTGACACAAAGCCATTCTATAGTAATAAAATCATTCCTGTAATAATGGTATGCAGTTATTCATGAGGATGAAGTCCTCGTGGTCTAATCCTTCTTAAATTTCCACCCCTTCATACTGTTAAAGTAGCAAATCAATTTCAATATGAGATTTGAGAGGACATTTAGACCATAGGACTGTCCTATTGACTTTCTTTTATCATGGTTTAACTGCAGAAAGTGAACTTATGCATGCTATAAACTCACTCTTTCTTATGGTCCCATACTCCAATGCCTTGCTTTTAGCCTATGATTAATGGAGATACCAGATGTATAGATGAGTCTCTCTGGTTTTTGGTGCTAGGGGATTTTTTGTGATTATTAATTCAGTCTCAAAAGCTGTGGGAAATGAATCTAGAGAAAATGTAAAAAAAAAAATCTAAAGGCAAATTCTGCCACAATTCACGGACATTCCAAATCTTCCTAACCAAATGCTTCAAATGTTTTCTACTCCAGCTCTATCCCTCAAGTTTCAATTTCCAATACACTATCAAGAATCTCTGCTGTGGCTCACTGCAATTGCACAGGTTAAGAGTGACATCCAGTGGCTTATAACTTATTCACGTGTCAAACACACCTGGATATCTAATCCATTCTCAATTATCGATACAAACAAAAGAATCATGAATATCTGAAACAGAAGATGAAATTTAAAACCATCAGATTTCTTTTGAGAGATTAGTGAGGTGGATCTGGCTATCTAGTTCTATGAGATTTCATATTCAAGTTTGTTTCCTTTTCTGGATACATGCCTGTTACAATTTTGCTGATCAATGCAAAAGCCTGAGGTAATATATTAGAAGAAAATGGGCCATACAGGTCAAGGACTGGGAGGATTAACCATTTCTAGACTTAGATCCCTAAAGCAGAAGTTCAAGCTTCAGAGCCCAAAGGAGTGTAGAAAATTTAGCCTGGTTCCAGAGTTACACTAATATTGGAAGGTAAGAAAATACTGGGAGTTCAGCAGTCCCTTCACTCATGGTCACTCAGGGGCTGCCTGGACAGCAGCTGCCAAGAGGAACTTGGGTGCATCAGAGTGAATGTCAGGAAAGCAACCAAACTGTCTCAAGTGTAGGATGGTGCAGCAAGCAACAACACGCTGCTGGAAGTGGAAGGTGATTCTTATTTGTGACTCAAGATGTCTTAAATGGCATAGACATGGCCACAGAAACACAAAAATAAGCCAACTCTGTGTGTTTTAAATCCTCCCCAGAGTCCTTCATGGCATACTCAAAGCAATAATTTCCTAACATTTCACAATTAAATGAACCAAGAAATTTTCTCATCTCTCTTTAAACAGACCTTAGCCTACAAACACTATCAATTCAGAATTCAAGAGATCTTGATAGGTTCTCTTGCACAGAGGAATTTATCCCAAACAAGTTCCTTCCCTATTTAATAATGCTTTCCAGAGGCAACCCAGCAAAAATATATTTATTCATAAATATGCAGCAATAACTTCAAAGAAAATCTCACAGGCTTTAGAACTATTCAGGCAGCTATTTGATTCAGCTTGATTTGGGAACTAGATACTAACTGTGAGTGGTGAATATGATTAGTATCATTCATGATGTCCGTATATGGCAAGAGACGTGTGGTGGCTTCCTTCCATGGAAGGACAGCCCACAGGAAGTGGGATCTGATCCTTTTACAACTGTAGAGTTTGATTTTTTTTTTTTTAAGGAAAGAAAAAAGTTTCCAAAAGTCTGTTTGTCTATTACATCAAAGCAATGGGCAGGTTTACCCTCACCTAAGGAAATTTCTGTGCATTTTTAGAACATGTGGAACTGCATGGAAGAGCTATGAAAACTCATAGACACTTACAACATGCAAATGTTATTTTCTTCAGTAAGAGGAGCTGTCATGATGACAATGAGGAGGAGCAGAAGGATGCTAATGCTATCTTCTACCAGGACATTTGCTTTTTTCTATGGAAAATTGAAGTTCTCAGCAACCACAATGAATAATTTCAAAATCTAGACTCTTAATGGTAGTGTTTTAATTATGCAAAAAGGATGATACTAAAATTAAATAGAAGTTAAGTGATATATAACTTTCACCCTTTTCAATTGATCTGATCTAGCAATGGCTGAGAATATAAGAGAATATAGGTGAAAATAATATCAAAAAAATTAAATAACTAGGAATCAATCTAGCAAAAGAGGAGAAAGATATCTACTCTGAAAACGACAGCATTCTGAAAAAGGAAATCAAACAGGATTTCAGAAAATGGAAAGGTTTCTGAGTAAGAAGGACCAATACTGTCAAAATGGCCAAATTTCTCAAAATAATATATAGATTCAAGGCAATCTTGATTAAAAATTCAGCAGCATATTTCACAGAAGTAGCAAAAATAATCCAAAAATTCATCTGGAACCAAAAGAAACCTAAAACAACAAAAACAGTTCTAGGCAACAAAGACATGGCAGAGGGTATCACAATCCCTAAATTGAAACTATACTACAAAAGCACAATGATTTAAAAAAAAATCAGCATGGTACTGGCAAAGAAACAGACCCAAGGATCAATGGAATCGACCAGAAGATGTAGAAACTACTGCAGACATACTAAGCCACCTCATCTTTGACAAGGAGCCAAGCATTCTTAATGAAACAAAAATAGTCTCTTTGATAAATGGTGCTGGAAAAACTGAGCTTCGACCTGCAAAAAAGTAAAAACTAGATCTATATCTTTCACCATGCGCTAAAATAAAATCAAAGTGGATTAGAGACCTAAATATTAAAACAGAAAAACTAAACCTTCCGGAAGATAGGTTAAATAGAACTGCTGGAGACATTAGCATAGGGAGAGACTTTATTAACAAAACCTCAGTAGCATGGGAACTAGCAGAAAGAATCAACAACTGGAATTTCATTCTATTAAAGGCATCTGCACAGCAAGAGAAACCACCAACAGAGCAAAAGGATAATTTGTAATTTGGGGAAAAAGTTTTATCAGCTGTTCCTCAGATTAAAGGACTACTATCTAGTGTATACAAAGAACTTAAAAAAATCAGCCCTCCTCATTTTAAAGACCCAGTTCAAAAACGGGCATCCGAAATGAACAAAAATTTTTCAGATGAAGAAGTAGAAACAGCAAAGATATATATGAAAAAAATGTTCAACATCTCTGGTCATTCAAGAGAAGTAGATAAAAATAATACTAAGATTCCATCTCACTCTAGAAAGAATGGCTGCTGTCACAAAATTAACTAACAACAGATGTTGATGGGGCTGTGGGAAAAAAGGAGCCTTTCTCACTATTGGTAGAAATGTAGACTGGTGCAACGACTGTGAGATTCCTCAGAAAACTAGAACTAGAGGTTTCATTTGACCCTGATATTTTCCTGCTAGCTATATTCATGAAACAATTAAAAGCATCATACCACAGCCACATATGTGCACTCATGTTTACAGCAGCTCAGTTTGTAATAGCTAAATCTTGGAAACAGCCCAAATGCCCATCAACTGGAGAAAGGATAAAGAA
>PVIR01027168.1:0-23186 GCA_004026965.1 Petromus typicus
TGGCCGCTTGCTTGAACCTCAAGTGGCCGTAGCCCACTTAGGGACTAAGAGCATGCTAACTCCATGTCTCCTGTTAGCTGCTGCAAAGCCGGCCCACCACGCGGCTACTGCGGGAAGACATCATCCTGGAGCGGCTTCGCACCTGGCAGCGCGACCCCGAGCCCACGGTGCGCTGGCTGGGTCTGCTCGGCCTCCGCCACCTGGCACTAAATCGCGGGAAGGTGAGACCCCGCTGATGAGAAAGTGGGACGAGGTCTTCCTGGGACGGCCACTAGATCGTATCCCCACAGGTACGGCACATAAGGACTCTACTGCCCGCGCTGCTGGGTGCGCTGGGCGAAGGCGATGTGCGACTCGTGGGCACAGCGCTAGGCGCACTGAGGAGGCTGCTGGTACAGCCGGGTGTTCCCGTGCGGCTCCTGAGCTGGCAGCTGAGACCGCGTCTGCCACCGCTGCTGGATGACGTAAGCAAGCCCCACCCACCATCCCCACCCCCAGTCCCGCCTGACGCCTAGGTTACCCAGCCCCTCCCCTCTGGCCTCTCCCCACACTTTCTTTAAAGCTCCCTCCCAGGTTGCTTGTATCCTGGCATCTTTCTTTGTCCACCGTCCTGACTGTGCCCTTCCTCACAGGCCCGGGACTCGGTCCGTGCCTCCGCAGTTGGGCTCCTGGGGACGCTGGTTCGGCGGGGCCAGGGTGGGCTCCGGCTGGGACTTCATCGCCCTCTTCGGAAGCTGGTGCTGCAGAGCCTTGTGCCATTGCTGTTGCGCCTGCATGACCCTAGCCATGACACTGCCGAGGTCAGCTGCCCCATCCACACCTGTCCCCCACTTCCCACCGCCCCTCCCCAGGTTCCAGGTCAAGGACACCCAGGAGAACCTCAAAGGCTCCCAAGTTTCTGGTCTTCCCTCAGGCCACTGTACTCCAGCCCTCTGCCCTGGGTACTTCCTCCTTCCTGCTAGCCACACTTCCCTCCAGCTTTTGCCACTTTCTGAGTCCCTAATCCTGCCCCCTTCCCCTATGCCAGAGCTCAGAATGGACCTTGGCCCGCTGTGATGAAGCCCTTCGCTGGGGCCTTCTGGAGGAGTTGGTCACTGTGGCCCACTATGACAGCCCCGAAGCTCTGAGCCGTGTCTGCCACCGCCTGGTCAGTAGAGGAAGCACGGTGCTGGTGAGGGAGTGTGGTCAAATGCCCACTTGTTCCAGGACTTTACAGGCCAGTTCCCCCTCCATCCAGCCCAGTTTGGCCACCACACTCCTGATGGGGCAGATCCACAGACTCAGGCTGTGCTGCCCTACCCCGGGGCTCCTCAGAGGACCCCAGTTCCTAGAGACATCTTTGCCCCCTCATTTCCAGGTAGGCTTAGCCCTCCTGTCCTGGTATTGTCCCTTCTGTTGCCAGGTCCAGCAATACCCGAGCCACATCCCATCCTTCCTGAGCCAGACCCAGGGTTACCTGAGGAGCCCACAAGATCCCCTGCGCCGGGCTGCCACCATGCTCCTAGGTGAGGCAGTCCTGGGGTGCTAATCCCTTGCAGCCTGGCTCTGGAAGATGTACCAGCCCCTTCCTTCTGGGATATGAGGCTGGAACTCACAGATTTGTTTTGGTCCAGGCTTCTTGGTCTATCATGCGAGCCCTAAGCACATCAACCAGGATCTGCTGGACTCTCTGTTCCAGGGTGAGAACCCAATGTGCCTCACTGTGGGGTCCGAGAAAGATGGCAGTGCTGAGGCAGAGTGGAGGGGAGTAAGTAGGTCAGGGTCCGACTAGGGCGCCCCTCCCACCCTCCTTCATGATCTGAGCTGCTACCCTGCTCAGACCTAGGACAGCTGCAGAGTGACCCAGAACCCGCAGTGGCTGCAGCCGCACACGTGTCCACACAGCAGGTGGCGCTACTGGCTCATGCACAGGGCCAACCCAGCCAGGGCCACCTCCTGCGCCTGATCTCCAGAAGAAACACTCGCCCGGCCAGGCCCACACCATGCTATGCTGACAGCCCATTCCAGCGCCGGAGCCTTGAAGGCCGGTGGGGGTGCAACGGACCCTGTTCACCTGACCAGGTGCCCAGCTTCTAACTCAGTCATTGCATCTTTACGATCGCTGGCCGTCATATCATAGCAGAAGACCTGTGGAATGGCTCTGCCTGAGATCCAGAGCCTGGAGCTGGACACCAGGCCCTTGTCCGGGGACTGCCTTCCAGAGGTCACTACATGACTGTGGGAGACAGACAGCTGACACCAGTTCACCTAAGCCCCTGTCTCTGGGTCACTGGGTCCATCACCAATACCAGACTTGTTTCCCCTGCTCCCGGGAAGAATTTGGGCCTAGAAACTGGCTTGCACAGCCTATGGTCTCCCAAAACAGGATCTGGTAGAGACATTGTGAAGCTGGCACTGCCACAAGACCTGCACCTTTCCTGGGCCTATGCTTCTTGCCTAGCCTTGGCTGTCTCACTTGTCAGAGCCTTCCTCACCACCAGACACCATCCTATTCTTTGGCTTGTTTGCTATTCCTGACTGCTATTCTGACTCACGTCTCCTGGGCTTAAGAGACACTGACCTGCCCTCCTGTCCATACCTTCTCGATTTCTGCTGGCCATGTATCCTCCTCCCTCCTGACTGTGACCTTGTTTAGAAGACTGTTTTGTTTAGAATCCCTTCCTCCTGGGCAGCCAGCACAGAGTAGGAATATACCATGGGATGGAGATATGGGCAGTGGGCACTCCATGCCAGACTGAGTGTGGGTGGTGGCATTCAGCACCTTGCACAGGCATGGTAGGATGGGACAGATGAGAAGAGGTCCCCCTTGGCTGCCGCCAAAGCTGTGACACCACCCCTTGGGTGTTTGCCTGGACAGGTTCCCTCACCCAACAAGCCTGCCTTGAGACATCCTCAACTTTCAAGGCCTCACTGGAGGCCCTCAGGGACAGGCATGGGGTCCTGATCACCTCATCTCTCCTGCACCCCATGGGAAGTGTTTGAAATAAAATATAAACACCCATAGATGGTAGGAGATTGTCTGAGAATGTGCTTATGCTGGGTACACCAGACCTAAGATCTGGCTCCAGCTAGGGGAGCAGGTGAAGCGTTGTACAGCCAGAGGTAAGGGTCAGACTAGCAGCAGGTTCAAGCGTGGGCAGCTCAGGCCGTAGGCTTTGGGTTTACCCTGAGACAGAGGACAAGTGAACTGTACTTCAATACAGGACGTTTGGGTCTCTTTATAGGTGGTTCTCAGAGGAGGGAAGATTAAGCCAAGGGCCTAGGTCTTTATGGAGTTAGGAGGGAGGATCAGCACATTAGTTTGGTTCTTCCTGAACAGATGCCAGGCTGGGCCTGGTGGCGCATGCCTGTAATCCCAGCACTTGGGAGGCTGAGGCAGGAGGACTGCCTTGAGGTAGGGGCCAGCTTGTGCTACATAGTGGGTTCAAGGCCAATCTGGAATACACAGTGAGACCCTGTCTTTAAAAAAAACAAAAACCAAACTAAGCAACCAAACAACAAAAAAATGGAGCAGATGCCAAAATGGGAAAATGCTGGAGAGGATAAACAGAGGGGTCAGGGATTTAGCTTGGTGGCTATATGCCTGCCTCACAAATGAAAGGTCCTGAGTTTGATCCCCAGTACTGCAAAATAAGTAAATAAAAATTTTAAAAGTAAGGATTTTGGGCCAGGGACATAGCTCAGTGGCACTGTGCCTGCCTTGCAGGTGCAAGGTTCTGAGTTCGATCCCTGGTCTCCCCAAAACAACCAAAAACCAAAAAATAAACCAAAAACTAAGAGAGGGAACGAAGGAATGAGGCGAGGCTGGGAGGAAATACTGTGAATATACATAGTGGCCTTCAGGAGTTGTCAAGCCAGGTACCTACCTGAAAGTCACTCACACATGGGGCTGGGTGTCAGGACCCAGCTCAAGTGGATCCCCTCAGGAGCAGCTGTTTACTCCAAGAGAAAAGAAAGCTGTTCTCCTCACCCTTCCTACAGACCTTAGGGTGAGTATGTGACAACTTGGCTCCACCAAGCACAGATTTTTCTGCATCCCAGCATATGGCTGAATCACCCAGTGGGCAAATTCACTGGTGTCTCAGAGTCCACTATCAGATGTGGGCTCAGGTGGGGCAGTAGCTATTGTGAACAAGGCAGCACCCCGTAACCTCCACTCCAGGTGTGGGAGAGCTCATATACTGTCCTCAGGAAGGCTGCGTGGACCTGGCTATCTTCTTGTCCTGAACATCCTCCTGCTCATTCTACCTCACCTGTATTAGGCCTGCGTGGTAGCTGGTATCCATACTGGACTCCCTGCCAAGATGTGAGGTTCACGCTAAGTATATATGGACTCTGGAAATGTGACTCTACACCAAAACTTCTCTGCTGAAATTGCAGGGAAAGCACAGGTGGCCTGGCCCTCGGTGGGGATACCATAGCTCCTGCACCCAGATGTACCAGCTTCACTGCAGAGAGATGAACCATGAACTTACTAGCTGCAGCTGATGCTTAGAGACCAAGGCGTGTCTGCACCCTGACTCATGCATGTTTTCCGGATAGGGCCCTACCATAGAGCCAGTGGGCTTTGCTCTGGTGTCCACATACTCTCACATAGTCCCACTTAGACTGATTTCTAGGGTTATGTAACCTGGATCTGAAATAGCTGTGGTGTATCCTACCTTTTGTTTCAATATTAATTCTACTGCTGGGTTTTGTTGGAGTTTTAATGCCACAACCATAGCAGAACTTACTATTCCTGTGGTTAGCAGTTCCTCCAACCTGCATGTCAGTAGTATTCCAGGACAGAAGGGGGTACATGCTTTCCTCTACCTCCTACCAGGCTGTGAGAGACTGTGCAGGTGGACTAAACTCCCTGTCAAGTAAAGATACCCTCGTGGCATCTAAGCATTCAGGGGTGACCATAAGACTCTGGCTATATCTATTATGCACATCTTTCCCTAGGCAGATGGGCTGTTGGGAAGATGGGCTGCCGAATCTTACAGAAGTGGTCTCACTTGTGCCCTGAAACCTGCTGACTTTCCAGGGACCTGCAAGGCAGGGGCTGGGAGGTTTCTGATCTCTGACTCCATAGGATGAGTCATCCCTGCTTCAGGAGCCTCTGTGCGGCCCTGGACTTCTGGGTACCTGCCTGTCAGCTGTCTCCTGTAGTTGCTCTGCCCATATTTCACAGGAAAGCAAGTGTGCTGGGGAAGCTAGGATCAAGGGCACATTCAAGAGCAGGCTCTCCTCGGCCTCATGGAGTAAGATGGGGGAGATGCCTCTTCTTGGCCCTCATGTCCCTTCCGGCCTTGGGTGGACACAGTACCCATCTGTACCCACCCTACCCTGACTCATGGCCCTTAAAAAACTCAGCCATTGTTTTTCACTTATTATATGTGCTGCCAAAGCAAGCACACGTCCACCACATTTATTGAGTTTTCCCAGCTCCAGGGTGTCACAGTGAACTGGCCCTGGGGTTGAGTTGGACTTTTGGCCTTCCTCTTGGCTGCTGGTGGGTAGGCACAGGCTAGCAGGACTCATAGTTCAAACTTGACAGCAATGCCAGGGAAGTGTAGAGTGCACAGGTGGGGCCCTGGGCTTGTGGCTCCCAGTGTACCTGGGGGGCATCCACCTGCAGCTCCAAGCCACATTTCTCCAGCAAGGCCCAGGCTGGTGCCTCCTCTCCCCAGTTATTTGCAAGAAGCTCGGGGGGCAGGGACACATCACTCTGCTCCTGCCATGGGATACTCTGCTCCAAGAGGTGCTCCACCTGTCAGGACAGGGTATGAGGTTGTGGCTGTAGTCATGGGAGCATTAGCTGTGAAGCACTTCCCTATACCCTTCTTTTCAGATACACCCAAGGCCCATCCCATCCTCCCCACTGTGCCTTCTCACCAGCTTGAGTTGTGTCAACAGGTCCCCTTTGTCCAGCACCTTAGCCAGCAGCTCTTGCTGGGTTTCACTCAGTGCTGAGGAGAGAAATGGGCTGAGAGAGTGTTCTGGAAGTCCCAGCAGGAAACCCAGCCCTTTCACCCGCACTGTATGTATCTACTGGTCCCAAGAGCAACTCACCAGTTAGTGCCTCCAGCAGGTAAAAGACAGGGACAGCAAGTTCCTGCACCAGCATCCGGGAGGGGTACACCAGGTATTCAAGGATGTCACCCACTGGCCCATGCAGAGGCTTCATCTCCCTGGCACTAAACAGGCCCTCTTCCAGCTGGGGTAGAGTCGATGGTGAGCCTGAGTGGGTTAGGCCAAACCCTGTCCCCTGCCCGCTCCCCACTTACCAAGGTGTGTAAGTTCTGCAGGGCTTGGGAGTCACATAGGATCTTGCCCAGGTCCAGCAGCATCTGCTGCCTCAGGTCCTTCGCCATATTCTGCAGTGCTTCGGAGCCCTTCTCCACTTCTTTCAGAAAGACTTGAAATTCTTCTGTGACCACGGAGTCCTCACAGACCCCATCTGCATGAGCAGCCCAGGTCAGGAAAGGCAGACCCATGGAGGAGAGCCCATGGAGTTGCCCGGAAGAGGTCAAGGGGCACCGACCTGACTGGAACTTTAAGGAATCACCAATGGCCTTCAACATTGAGGAGAGGCTGAAGACATTCTGTGAATGGCCACCTGGGAAGGACATGAGCGGGGGTGGGAGGATGGGGGTGCTCAGTGCTGGGAGGAGGTCGCCCCAACCAGAGAGGACTGAGGCTTCCCTGGGCCCTGCCAAGCTGCACGCCACCCCACCCCAACCTCACCCCCAACACTGGCAGAATGGGACAGCCAGGAAGCCAAGCAGACCCATTACTATCTGACTCCCACACTTTGTGTGTGGTGCCCACCCCCTCAGGAGGCTCTGCAGCCATACTGTTCCCTGGGCATGGAAGAAGACCTTGATGGGGAAAGGAACAAGCTTCTCCCCCTGGCTGGGCTAGGGAGCCTCAGGCCTCACCTGTGGGGGGTGGTGGGAAGGTCCTGCGCTTCTCATCCTCGAAGTGAAAGATATCTGTCAGCAGGTGAGAGGCAGGTCATTGGGCTGCCTCCACCCAAGGGGCTCCCCTGCCAGCTGAAGCTCTGGCCCAGTCACTTTCATACCAGAGCCCAGCGTGCTTGGCCCATGACCTTAACAGCTGTACAGCCAGATGCCCACAACACCCCCTCCTCGGGCCTCTGCCTCTGCCGCAGAGCTAGGGCCTCAGAGATATACCCAGTCCCCCACTTACCCCAGTCAGAACCGATGACCAGCTGGGCCACCTGGAACGCAAGGATACTGCCTGCAGGGATGGTGACTTTATTCTTCCGGCTCAAGTGGCCCTCACCATCACCCTGGGGGGTAGATACAGATTTAGGGCTGTGTTCTGGGTGCAGAGGTATAGGTGTGGGGTGGGGGTTAGGTGGTGGTGACAGCCTTGCCATTAGTGTGGCCAGCTCAGCTTTTGGGCAAATCTGGATAACCAGTCCGGTATGGAGCTATGAGCTCCTTTGGGAAGGTCTTGGCAGAGCCCAGCCTTGCTGCTGCCTGAGCCCTGGGATGTTGCTCTGTCTTCTCCCACTCCTGTTGCTGCCATGTGCCCACATAGGGCCGGGGAGGTTCCAGGGCTGACCACACACCTTAAAGCACATGGCTCCAGGCAAAGCACACTGGCCTGAGCCCTCCTTCTTGTGCATACGGGTCACCTCCACCTCCTCCTGTGTCTGTAGCACCTTCGTCACCACAAACACGTCATCTCCGCAACTCCGAAGCTGCTGCAGAATTTTGTGATCCGGCTGCCGCAGGCGCCTGCAGGAAACTCACTGGGATGCACCCGCAAGACTGGCTGCCCTCTCTGAGTCCTCTGACCAGTGGGGTCAAGCAGGGAGGCCACCCAGGAGTCTGCAGATATCAGGTATGGGTGGGCGCATTCCCTGGGCACTCCTGATGGTATCTCAGTGGGATGAGGGGGTAGGAAGAGGGCCAGGAAGGAGACATGTGCGGCCCCTGGAAATGCCATTCATACTCTACTTTCCCTCAGGCCATGTCCCTGCTACTCCCTTCTCATAGGTGCTTGTGGCTCACTCCACCCCCACGCTCCAGGCTCTGCCCACATACCCCAGCCCTCGGCATCACTACTGGCAATAACCTATGTAGCCTTCCTCCCTGACAACCTACCATCAGCTACAGCACACCCTTGCCTCTGAGACTTCCCTATTTGGTGCAGAGGCAGTTCCTTCTTTGGTGCTCAGTATTCCATGCCTGTATCCGAAAACTGTCCTAATACTCATGACCCTGTAGCCTTGTCAAGAACATAGTTACTCTGGTTCCAAGGATCCTTGTCCCCTCTGAGGCTCACCTCTCCTGGTGCATGCGATTCCAGGTGTTTGGGTCCACGGTCAGGGTGCACACATTCATTGAGGTACTGGAGCTGCCAGACACTGCAGCCCCACCTAAGATCTTCCATTGTCCTGGGACTGCCACCTCCATGTTGCCCTGCACCTTCCCATCGACGGTATCATTGAAGTGGTAAGTGTTACCACGCTCCAGATCTGAAGCAAGAACAAATTTGAGGGCCTGTCCCACTGGCTATAGTCCTATCCCACCCCAACACAGGGGACATGGCCTACTTCCTTCTAGCTGGCCCAGTGGGGGCTCTGTCTCAGCATCACTTTGGGTACCTGGTTCTGGGGCATCAGGCTCCAAGATGTCTTTGATTGATAGGTTGACAGACAAATAACGGGGTTTCCAGAACCTTGTCTTTGGGGGCTTCCTTCTCAGCAAGTAATAGGGCCGGAAGCTAGTAGAGTTCTGAAGACTGTCCACTAAGATGAGCTCCTTCCTGGGGTCCAGCTCACGGACCACACTCTGGACCACACTCTCAAAGGCTGAAGGCATTCTCTTTAGGAGGGCAGATGGGTCAGTCAGTGCTTGGATGCCTTCAGTGCAGAGGACTTCGGTCTTCGGAAAGTGGCCTGTGGCTGTGGGAGGGGATCTGCCCTGGGGTTTGGTTAAACACACTTAGAGGTGTGTTTGGTAGATCACAGAGGCATGGTCTTAGGGTCTAAGTGATCCCTAGTCCCTTCATTTCTCTTCTATTCCCCTGTTCTCCTTGCTGGTCACTATCAACTAAGCAGCTTTGCTCTTCCATGTGCTCTGCCATGAGGTCTCTGCCTTAGAGCCAACCATGAAATCATTCAGCTGAAGGTGTCAGGTATTTTGTCCAGTGATGGGAAAGCTGACTAAAGCAGGTCCCTACCCAGATAGTACTGGGACATTTTTCTGGCT
This sequence comes from Petromus typicus, assembly GCA_004026965.1. Lineage (NCBI taxonomy): Eukaryota > Metazoa > Chordata > Mammalia > Rodentia > Petromuridae > Petromus > Petromus typicus. The sequence goes on from PVIR01027168.1 coordinate 9,231, forward strand.
GGCAGAAAGCTCCTGCCCTCATCACTACCCAACACAAAGTAACATTGTACACTTCGTACCTGACCCATTGTCTGCCTGTGCCAGAACACTCCAGGCTGGGACATCCCTCATGGCCCTCAGCAGGATTCAGGCCATCCACATGAGACTGTCAGTGCTGGAGGGACAGCGCCTGGCCTCTCACAGCTGAGGGCTACACATCTTGTCAGCCCAACAAGCTTGGGGCAGGTATGGTGTCCAGTGCATACTCCTGTAGAGCCCTTCCCTAGCTGAGGAGCTCAGAGGGTTGAAGAGCAGAGAGAAACCCCCCTCCCCTGGAACCCGGCATAGGGCCCCATGGCAAGACTGGCCAATGTCTTCAGTGTCCTCTAGGCCCTCCTGTGCCCACAGCTCATGAGCCATTTTGGCTCCAGGCAGAGCACACTGGCCTGAGCCTTCCTGCTTGCACATACAGGTGGCCCCCACCTCCTCCTGTGTCCACAGCACCCTCCTTACCACCTCCACTTCCTCTCTGCAACTCCAGCGCTGCTGCAGAATCTTGTGACCTGGCTGCCGCAGGCGCCTGAAGGAAACTCATGGGGGGGCACCCACAAAAGACTGGCTGCCCTCTCCAGGCCCTGCCAGTGGGCTTAGACCTCAGGGACCAGGGCCAAACCTGGCCTGCATCAGACCCAGGGCCCTAAGTACCTGCAGAAGTCGTCCAGCCCAGCCTACAGGAGGCCTGGGTGACTGCAGGGTCAACTTCAGAGTCAATCCCAAATCCACCTTGCTGGTAGCGCCTATGCCAAAGCCAGTGGGTGGCCTTTCCAGAATCTGGGGTGCCCCTTCCCTATGTGGGGTTGAGGGGCTTCCTAGCAGAGGTGCATTTCCCACAGGGAGCGCGTGCTGTGGGCGGGGGGGGCGACAGAGACTACAGAGAATGCCTGCTAGGTGCGCCCAGCTCACCGTGATGGTAGATGCCGGTGCCAGTGGCCGCGATCCAGGAAGGGAGGCAGAGCTGTGACTGGGCTCTCACCGCAACCGGCAGCGCAGGAGCTCACAAGGAAGTGCGAGCGGTCGGCAGGGAAGTGTCTGGATCCAAAAGCGAAACCGCTGCCTGACGCAGCTATGCGTCCAGGGAGCCCTCCCGGAACTAACTTGGAGCCGCCCCGTCCCTTGGCCAGCTGCGCTCCAGGAAGCCTCAGTCTTCGCTGTAGGGAGGGGCCTTGGGCGCACTCTGTCCTCATACTTACAACTGGGCTTCAAAGATGCACAAAATATACGAATTGCCTGCAAGCATGTGAAAAGGTATTCAACGTCCCAGGCACCCTGAGAAATGCTAATCAAAACCCTGAGATAGTATCACACCCGTTAGGATGGCTGCCACACAGAAGTAGCAACTGGTGGCAAGATGTTGAGAAATAGGAACTATTGTGCATCGCAGATGAGAATTTGAAAAGGTAGAGTGGCTTTGGCATTAACCCAGCAGTTCCTCAAGCAGGTGGACAATGTATCATTTCATCCAGTGATTTTACTCTTAGGTAAATACCACAAAAAATTGAAAGCTAGAGGTCAAACAAAATGTGGACCCCAATGTTCACAGCAGGATTGCTCATGATGGTTAAAAAGTTCTTATCTAATTTATGGGTAGTTAAGAAAATATGGTAAATTCATACCATGGATATTTCCTCCCACAACTGTGAGTGTGGAGCTCAGGCCTCATGCATGTCAGAAAAGTGCCTCTCTGTTAAGGTTTGTGCCCAGATACCCGCCTCCAGCCTGAAGGGATTATAGGTGGGGCTTCTCTAGAGATAATTGAATCTAGACTGTGTGGTGCTGGGGTGAAGGGTATGAGATTACTAAAGCAGTCCACCTAACAGTTTGGCACCTGATGGCCTAGATAAATAGAGCACTAAAAACGACAAAAAGAGGCTGTTAGAGCCCCTCTGCTTTTGCTACTCTGTATGTGTCATGGACTCTTCCTCCTCTGGGATGCCTGTTTGCCATCCACCCTGCCTTGGAGCCAGCTGATTATGGATGGAACCCTCTACAGTCTGTGAGCTAAATAAACCTTTCCTCCTTTAACTTTGGGTGTCAGGGGACAACTCACTTTCCAATCCCCCTTCTGTCTCTCTTAGCAGCTTTTAAATTTTCCGACTCTTAACCTCTGCTGTTCCTAGAATCCATTCTTTGATTTTACAGAACATGAACTCAAGCTTCAGATGTCTAGAAGATTTGAAACTAAAGCAAAAACAAAACCAGACCTTCCCCATAGTTTGCGAAGTACTCTTCTGGGGAAGACACTGGAAGTAACATCGCTGGGTCAAACGCTACAGAGTTGACAGGCTCTTCCCCTTTCAAGACTGAGGACATAAGAGGTTTAAAGGAGAATCAGCTATACCCAGAAACCTGGAGCTGTATTCCGGGAAATGTTGAACCCCACTGACAAAAACCAACACAGAGACATTTTCCTGGGAAGAAAACTACCTTTCAGCCATTGGCATTCCAGAACTACAGAACTAGGACTGAGATAATGATCAACCAGACTCTACCCCACCAGCTAATCTTTGGAAACTGTCCCCTCACTTTTGCAGGTGGCCCATCTGAACCCCTGTATCACAGTGTACCCCCTCCAGCTACCTGAGCTCGAGCTTTTCCTATCTTGCTTCAACCTTCCAATTAAAGCTTTTTCATCAAAAACAAAAACAAAAACTGAGTGTCAGATATTTGTGTCAGCAAAGAGAGAAATGCAAGACATTTTCCATCACCAGACAATGGAATTTTATTTAGCAACTAAGAGGAATGAATCAGTGACACATTATGTCATGTGAATTATTCTTGGAAACATCACAGAGAGTGAAAGAAGCCAGACACAAAAACCACATGTTTGGATGGGGGATTTACCTCAATGGTTCTGGTGCCTGCCTCACGAAAATCACATGATTGTATCCATATGTAAAACGTCCAGAAGGGAGCCAAGTGTGATGGTGCATGCCTGTAATCCCAGCACTTGAGGGACTGGTACAGGAGACTGCTGCAAGTTTAAGACCAGGCTGGACTAGCAAGTGAGTTCAAGGCCAGCCTGAACCCCTTGGCGAGACCCTATCTCAACAAAACAAAGAAAGAAAGGTTCAGGAGAAGCAAATCCCATTAGTGGTTGCCAAGGTCTTACAGAAGGGAAAGGAGTGACTGCTAATGAGTATGAAAATTTGTTTTAGGAGTGAAAATGTTCTAAAATGGGGCTAGGGATTTAGCTCAGTGGTTCTGGCGGCTGCCTGGCAAGCATAAGGTCCAGAGTTAGATTCTGAGTACCACATATCACAATGCCAGACATGGTGGTTCACACCTGTAATCCTGGCACTCAAGAGACAGAGGCAGGAGGATTTCTGTGAGTTCGAGACTAGCCTGGGTACATAATGAGTTCAGGGTCAGTCTGAACTACAAAGTGAGACCCTGTCTCAAAAAAACTAAAAAACAAAACCACCTGTATGTTTTTTAAAAATGTGAGCTTGGTAGCTATGGTCAAGCTGGTCATAGGCTCCTCAGTACCCTATTATCCTGGGCACTTTGCCATTGTGGACTGGTGTCAGGGGCCTTGGGCCAGCCTGCTGTGCACAGCTACCCTTGTCCTCAGCCCTCTTAGCCCACCCTGAGGTTGTAAATTAGGCCATTCTAGTGTAGTGGCCCTCTCCTTCACCTGGTCACAATGGACACAGGGTACAGCCAGACCTCTCCAGTATTGTCTACAGAGTTGGTACTATTTTGCATGCTATGTGGGATGGATGTTTCAGCCTTGGACAGACTACTAGGCAGAGCGAGCTTCCCTTTAGGACACAGCAGGCAAGGGGCTCATTTACAGTGCTGTCCCTGGAGAGAGGAGCCCTTCCTTGTAGGGCACCATCTTGGTCCAGTCTCCAGGACAAAGACTGGATGAAGTAGGCACAGACCACATCTGAGAGGCCGTGGGGGCTGCCCCACCCTTCCTTGTCCTAGCAACCCCTCTGGAGGGGCTGAGGTCCTAGCTTGGGCAGGGGACTTCAGAGTCAGCCCTGGCTCATCTGCTGACTCAGGCCATGCAACTCAACCCAGAGCTAGGTTGGGCGCGCCCAGGGCATGAATGCAGCTACAATCTGTAGCCCTATATCTTTGCTTCTTCTCCTACCAATGTAACTTGCTTTGGAGGCCCTGCCTTAAAGACTCTGAGGCATACCCTGCCCCACCCCACCCTACTGCCTCTTGGTGGGCCTGAGCTGACTCACCTAGAAGTCTCCCCAACTCTTTTGTTCATTAAACTAGTGTATATGGGAACCTGGGTCCAGATCTCACATCGGTGAACAAGACAAAGTCTTTGCCTGACTGAAGTGTTTTCTGTGTGTGTGTGTGTGTGTGTGTGTGTGTGTGTGTGTGTGTGTGTGTAAGCTCAGAACTGCTGTGTGTTCCAGGCCAAGCTCCACTGGAAGAGAGCCCATCGGATGATGAGGATCCTTCTGCTTTGACTCCAGGTTCTGAAACAGTTTGCTGCATATGAGCTGGGTGTCCATGCTGGTGGTAGCAGAAGGAGCCAAGAGACTGAGGGAGGCCAAGTGTGTGTTTGCAGATGTGCATAGATGTGAATATGAGTGTATGTATTGTGTTTCTATGTGTGGCCTCCTGAGTGCAGGATGTGCCTCCTTGTGGGTTTCCAGCAGGAGCATGTTTCTAGAAGGCCTACTGCCTTGTGAGGAATAGGATGCAGGCAGCCTGTGGGACTTGTCTGAGGCAGCAGTACCAAGTGTGTGCCAGCTATGGGAGGGCAACTCTGGTGCCTAAGGAGACAGCGGCACCCTGTGCTGCCAGCCTGCAGGCAGTGGCTTGGGTGACCACAGTTTGTAGCTGGGCACTAGCTTGGATGACACATCACTGGCGCAATTCCTTGTTCACATGTGTAGTTGTTTAGTAATAACTCAAAACAAGAAGCAAAGGCTTGGTGGCTCTAGGCTCCGGATTGACAACAGTCTGCCTGGAAGGAGTGAGGTGTGAAGAAAGGCAGAGTCAAGTGTGAGGGGACCAGCCAGCACCTCCCTCACCTTCCACCTCATGTTCATGGCTGGGGGCTCCCAGATCCCTGAGACCCAGCAATTCTGGGGCCGTTGAGTCTCCTCACAGCCACCCTGGTAAATAGATTTCCTTCTTCTGCCCAGGTTAGGGCGATGGTGAGGATGTGCCTGGACAAGGTCTGGACAGGCCTGTAGTGCCTAGAGCCCAGGGTGACACTGCAGTCTAGTGGTTGAGCTGTGACCAAGGACTAGAAGTTTGGCAGGGGGCTTTTGGTTGAATGTGATGAGGGATCAGCACTCCTGATCAGGGTGTATCGGAGTGACTGGGACTCTGTGAGCATGGCAGCACCTCTGGAAACATCCAGACTGCCAGCCTGGCAGGATGTGTGGAACTCAGGCTCTGACATTTTCTAGTCACTTGGCTCCCCTCCCATCTTGCCTGGCTCTCCCTTTTGCTCTGTCCCTTCTAGCCCTTCTGGGTAGTGTCAGCTTCTTTGCACTGTGTCCCCTGGAGGTGGCTGTGATGACACTGGGCAGACTGATGGCAATGGGTGCTGTCTAGGGTGGTCCTGGGTGCCCCGAGGGGTTAGGAGGAAGATGGCAGTGACAGACCCACCGAACTAAGGGAAAGAGTAGGGCTCATAGCTAGCTCCGGGGAGCAGGTGGAGTGGGTTGTCCGTAGGTAATCCATGCCCTGCCTCCAGGTGCCTCTCCCAGGCACACCACTGACTGTTTCCTTTTGGGATCTTTGCTATGGGCAGGCTGAGGAAGTTGAATTGAACACAGAACTCTGTCTCATTTTATGCTTTTCCTGTCCTGGACCTGGGTCACTTTGCAAAAAGCCAGGTACTCCCAGAAGTCAGCACTGCTTAGGATACAAGCCTATTTTTCCTATAAATGGGGACACCTCAGGTTTTCCTAGGTCTTAGCTCAGGTAGGTAGAAAATTGAACCTTGAGATTCTCATCAGTAATGATCCCAGAGAATCTGATGGAAATATCCTGTCACAGGCAAAGCAAACCAATTTCTACCTAAATAACAAACATTCTCCAAAGAATAATGATATGTATTTGACAAGGGGATGTTTGTGTTTTTTTTAGACAGGGTCTTGCTTTTGTAGTTCAGGCTGGCCCTGAGCTCAGCCTTGAATTTACAGCAGTCCTTCTACCTCTGCCTCCCAAGTGCTGGGATTACAGGCATGAGTCAACATGCCCAGCACTGTGGTATGTAGCTCTGATTGCTGGTGGTCATGTGTTTCCACACCCGGAACTGTTGTATGTGGTTACTGTGAACTCGGGTCCTTGCACTTGCAAGGCAGGCAACAAAACCACTGGGCTAAATCCCCAGCCCAACAAGGGGATGTTTTTAAAAAGCAAGAAATTCATGCTGACACTCAGGGCAGTAGGTTGGATACCAGTTCTTGGTTTTTGGAACTCTGATGTGGTAGAACTTCAGGTCAGGCCAGTGATGTGGTTGACTTTGCTGAGTTCTGTCTAAAGAATGTTGTCTTGGAGCCAGGGATTTAGTTCAGTGTTTCCAGCGTCTACTTTGCAAGTGCAAGGTCCTGAGCTTGATACCCAGTAACCACATACCGCAATGCCATCCGTGGTGACTCACATTTGCAATCCCAGCACTTGGGAGGCAGAGACAGGACTATTACTGTGAGTTTGAGGCTTGTCTAGGCTACATAGTGAGCTCAGGGCCATCCTGAATTAAAAAGTGAGACCCTGTCTCAAAAAAAAAAATGTCCTAATGGGGGCCTGGGATTTAGCTCAGTGGTTCTGATAACATCTGCCTGGAAAGTGCAAGGTCCTGAGTTTGATCCCCAGTACCACATATCACAATGCCAGGTGTGGTAGTTCAGGCCTGTAATCCCAGCACTCAGAGCAGGAGGATTGCTATGAGTTTGAGGCTAGTCTGGGCTATATAGTGAGTTCAAGGCCAATCTGAACTACAAAACAAGACTCTGCCTCAAACACACACACACACACATACACCCTCATACTCATAACATTTTTTAACTTCTCCTTTTTGTCCCATTTACTAGTTCCTTAGTTCCTTTCTGTCATAAGCCTCATGACCACTTGGATTTTAAAATGTTCCTGGTACTTTTCTTAAAATTTGATTTTTTAACCTTGGTTGCAGAGTTAACCCACCACTGTCAGCTAAATAACAGTTCTTCAAGTAATCTTGAATAGCAAAAGTATTTTAGTATAAGCAGAAAGTAGAGCAAGTTAACCTTGTAACTATCTAAATGCTATTCATAAGTGATGTTTTAAACATGTCAGTTAAAACAAAAATATCAATCCGATTGGAATCTAATAGCAGTTTTACCAATGAGCCTAGAGGAAGCCAAATGAGCACTTGTTAACTCCTTATGGGTTTCCAGGAATCCCTAGTGAGGAGTCAACCCAATTCTGTTATCCACCAGGTCTGATGCAGAACACATGCTATCCACGAGCCATTTTTCTCACCTAAAATCTGGCTTTGTGACCTAATTTGTGCCTCAGACCAGCTTGAAATTGGATTCCAGTTTGAGCCCAGTCCAGTGACCTTGTTCTTCTCTCACTTCTACTTTCCCATGGCCTCCAAGGACACCTTAACCTGCACCTCAATAAATACATACAGTTCTCTTCATCCCGTACTTGCTTGCTGTAGACTTGGCCCCAGAGCTCAGCCTCTATTGCTGCTGCTGTGAGGAAGGACTACCTTTTGAGTGAATTTCCCAGAGAAATGTAAAGGAAATGTCTGCCTCCCAACTGAGAAGGGCTGAAGGGCCAAATAATGGCAGCTTGGAGAATAAATCAATTTTTTTAGGGGTTACTCACAGAGCAGTGGATGACTTAGGGGCTGCAATACTACTAACGCCCTCCCTCCCAAAAAAAGAAGATTGCTTTGGCTGCAATGCAGAGAAAGCTCATGCACCATTAAAGCTGGAAACTATGAGAAGGTAAGTCAGAAAAATATCTCCCGTGGAGTAGAGAGACAGAAACCCACTACAGCCCACAGGCAACAGGAATGTGTGATCCTCAAGGCTATTTGATTGCTGAAAGTCGGTAATGAATCCTTTACCTGTCCTAGACCTGACCCTGGGCAACCCTATGGGAAGATGTGATTGTATATAGACAGAATATGCGGAAAAGAGACCTGAAAGATGAGAGTGGGCAATCAACAAGAAGACTATGGAGAGAGACAGCCACAAAAATTTGCATGATATACAGGATTACAGGAAGGCCATTCTGTCCTGCCTATTTGGACAGAAGACTGACTCAGCATTATGTCAGTGGGCAGGATGCTGGATTTGACCCATATTCGAATTGTGGTGGCTGGGCCAATTGCCATTCTGTGTATTGATTTCTCCTAAGATGGACATGACACCATATAGGGTAGTTGGGAAGGTTAAACATCTGATGGTGCCCTGACTCAGTGATAGAGCATTTGCTATCTGCACACACACACACACACACACACACACACACACACGCACGCACATGCACACTACTAGGCTGTAAGCGCTATAAATTCATAAAAGGGCTACATAAGAGGTGGCACTTAATAGTTTTGTTCATAAACCTTTGCACGTCTTTTATGTTTTCTTTTGGTGAATGCCCACAAATAAAATTACCCAAAAGGCACTCATGGTCTGGGAACATACTGCAAAATGCTCTTCCGGAAGGATACATAATTCCTAAGGCAAGAAGTACAAGCTGAGACTCTACTTCCCTTCTGCTGACTCTGGAGAAGGATTATTTTGCCTTTACCAGTTTGCTAGGTATCCGTTCTAAGTATTAGCTGCCAAGATTAGTTTTCAAAGTAAACTCTGACAGAATTCACATCCCATTTACGATTGGGCAGTCTTGGGAAAGTCCACAAATACTGCTATCTCAGCAAGTGTTGGGCATCTCCTGCCACCCTGGTACTGGAACCATGAGTTGACCATTTTCCTAGTATAGAGAGAATATGGTTTGATACAAGATCCTTAAATCATCAATGTTTTTATTTTTTTTTCTGTGTAAGAAATAACTCAAGCCAGGCATGGTGGTGCATGCATGTAATCCCAGTTACTGAGGATATTAAGGCAGGAGGACTGAAAGTCTGACCCCAGATAATTTAGCAAGACCCTGTCTTAATGGGGCCATGGAGTGGTACAGCACCTGCTTGGAAAGCATGAGGTCCTGAGTTTAATCCCTGGTACCCCAAGCAAAACAAACATATCTCAAAGTAAAATAAAAAGTACTGGGAATATAGTTCAGCGATAGAGCATCTGCCTCGCATGCATGAGGGCCTGGGTTTAATTTCCATTACCATGGGATGGGGTAGGGAAATCAACCCAAATCCTTGTAGCATTGGCAGTATAAACAGATCTAATCACTTTAACTAGTCTTTTTACTAATAAAATGAACAAAAAATTGCCCAAGGGATGTATGTATGTCATGTATGTACCACTGGTGGCACAAACTGTCCAGCAGCCAGACACACCAGTTACAGACCTGTTGATTACAGCCACTGATTCACTTGTACACTCTTTCTGTGAGTTAGTAATTAGGCTGGAGACAGCTCGTTTCTGTTCCATATGGGATTGTTCAAGTTCACTGACTTGTGCTCAGCTGGCAAGCACTGGTGGTGGTCCCCTTTCAGGAGGATCAGTGGTACTGAACTAGGCTTCTTGGTCAGCTTGGGGTGCTCTAGTAAATCACCAGAGTGGCTAAGTTTAGATAACAAAGAATTCCTCACAATCCTAGAGGTGTAATGTCTGAGATGAGATGTGCACACGGTGGGTTCTTAGTGGTTTACAGGGTAGTCTTCTTACTGTATCCTCACATGCTCACATGCTAGTAGAAATGAGAAATGTAAGCTTCCTCGCCAGCCATTTTTTTTTTTTTTGAGACAGGTCCTGCTTTTGTAGTTCAGGCTGGCCCTGTGCTCAGCCTTGAACTCACAGCAATTTTCCTGCTTCTGCCTCACAAGTGCTGAGATTATAGGCATGAGCCATCATGCCCAGGACTATGGTGTGTGGTTCTGATTGCTGGTGGGCGTGAGTCTCCATGCCTGGTATTGTTGTATGTTGTTACTGGGATTGAACCTGGTGGGCCCTTGTACTTGCAAGGCAGGCTCCAGAACCACTAGGCTAAATCCCTGGCCCTGGCTACTTTTTTTTTTTTTTTGAGACAGGATTTTGCTTTGTAGTTCAGGCTGGCCTTGAGCTCATTATGTAGCCCAGCTGAGCCTGGAACTCACAGCAATCCTCCTGCCTCTGTCTCCTGAGTGCTGGGACTATAGGCCTGAGCTATCAAACTTGGCACTGTGATGTGTGGTACTGATTGTTGGTGGGCCTGAGTCACCACATCTGGTATTGTATGTGGTTACCAGGGATCAAACCCAGGTCCTTGCATTTGCAAGGCAGTTGCAGGAGCCACTGAGCTAAATCCCCTGCCCTCTGGCCACTTCTTACAGGGCACTAGTCCACTTGTGAGGACAACACCTCAATGGCTTAGTCACCACCTAACCTAGGCTCTCCTAATAAAACTTTTACTTTGGAGATTAGTATTTCAACAAAGTTGGCGGGGCATAAAATATCACAATACTGGACATGTGCCATTTATTTTCCAGCAGGTTAGCTCTGGTTCCTTCACAAGACGGCAGTGGCAGGAGTATCAGGGAACGCAAGATAGGACTAGGCCTATTGGACAGGGGATTTATTACAAGATCCCTAGTGGGAGATTCCATCCCATTTATTCTGTAAGATCTCCTCTGCCCTCTCAACTCCTTTGAGTTTTGTCCGGGGCTAAGGATTTTAGTGTTTAGAAGTGGACAGGGCTACTCTCGACACGTAAGTCGCCCTGGAGCCACCCACATACCTCCCAGTGGCCACTTACAGGACTGCTGGCTGCCTTGAGAATGAATGCCTGGAATGAAAGAGACAGAAACTCAGCTCAGTTTAGTTGGGGGAGTGATAGTAAAGTAGGGGGAGGAGTCATGAGGGAGGACAAACAGGACCAGGCAGTGTTTGGAATGGGATCAAGAAGGGAGCAGTGTAAGAAACAAGGTTTTTTCTATCAAAAATATCAACAAGAGAGTGCTTCCATCTGAGAGTGTTTCCATCTCAAACTCTAGTTCACTCTAGGCTGGCCCCTTTACCACTTTTTTGAGCACATTGAGTTATAGAAAATATTTAGCTTAGATTCCCAGAACACAGCTAGTAGCCAAAGATAATTTATCAACAGCCTGAAACTTTCTGTCCTGCATACTCCCTTTCTTCCTTCTCCTTATCAAACCTGCTCAACAATGCTTCAGGCCCTTCTGTGGCCCTGCTTAAACTAGTCAGTGGGAATAGGTGGTGAATCTTCAGCCCAGCCAATGAGGAAAAAGAACAGCTGCTTCTCACCCTTTAAAAATAAAGAGAACCTCGGGGGCCGGGGATTTAGCTCAATGGTTCCGGCGCCTGTCTTGCAAGCGCAAGGACCCGGGTTCGATCCCCGGTAACCACATATCCATACTGGGTGTGGAGACTCACGCCCAGCAGCAACCAGTACCACATACCACAGTGCCGGGCGTGGTGGCTCACGCCTGTAATCCCAGCACTCAGAAGGCAGAGGCAGGAGGATTGCTGCGATGAGTTTGAGGCTGAGCTCAGGGCCAGCCTAAACTCCAAAGCGAGACCCTGTCTCAAAAAACCTAAAAAAAAAAAAATAATAAAAATAAAAAAATAAAGAGAACCTGTGTGGCCTCCCTGTGCACCTGCCACCTCATGCTAGATTGTGTTCGTGCCCTTCTGCAGAAGTAGAATCCTGCCTTGTGAAGATGTCTTGGTGTTTGAGTGCTTTATTATCAGCACTGAGAAATTGAGTCTGGGGGGATATTCCCAACAGCAGGAAACAAAGATTGTTCTGGATGGATTCTTTACATTTCCTTACAGATGTCTGGGCTAGTGGGTTTTATCCTGCATCCTACAGCTTGATTGGAGGCTGTCTTGTTGGCCTTCTCCACTTAGACTTCTGCTCTAAGAGCCAGTCCTTTTCAGTCTGGCACGCTTGCTGTGCCATGACAATACCACAGAAACCCTGAGAGTGCCCATCACTGCATATGAGGTGGCATAATACTAGCCTCCTCAGGTGAGAGGTCAGGTGCTGGCCTTGGGGAGCAGGCCGGGGCAGCTGGGAAGCAGGCCATAGGCTATATTCTCCCCTGTATGCATAATGCACAATGCTGCTGGAGGCACAATGCCACTGAACCTTTTTTTCATAGATTTTACTCCATCATATATTTTTATGATTTGGTGCAGCTATTTAACTGTACTTTTGAGAAAACAAGAAATGAGAAAAATTTCATATTTACTCTGGGAACGATGTTTCCTTGTCAGATTCAAAAACTGAAATTGGAGGGGCCGGGGAGTTAGCTCAGTGGTTCCGGCGCCTGTCTTGCAAGCGCAAGGACCTGGGTTCGATTCCCCGGTAACCACATAACAATACTGGGTGTGGAGACTCACACCCAGCAGCAACCAGTACCACATACCGCAGTGCCGGGCGTGGTGGCTCACGCCTGTAATCCCAGCACTTGGGAGGCAGAGGCAGGAGGATTGTGATGTGAGTTTGAGGCTGAGCTCAGGGCCAGCCTGAACCACAAAGCGAGACCCAGTCTCAAAAAACCTAAAAAAATAAATTAAAAAAACAAAAAAAACAAAAAAACCCTGAAATTGGAGGCATGAAGAACAGCAGAAGTAAGCCTTTCTTGTCAGTTTTGTAAGGTTGGGTGTCAGTAATGTGAGCGGTCACACTTGAGATAGTTACAGCAAGTGATTTATCTTTAGTATGAAGGGTTTTTAAAAAAAAATTTGTATTGGCTGAGTACTATGGGAGGCAACCTGCTTTGGATGTTGTCTGTATTTTATTATTTTTTATAAGGCAGCTACCTGGTCCCTCTCCCAGTTTGAGTTTGGATTTTTTAATGATATTGTCTGGCTTTTTTTTTTAACCTTGGGACTTTTTGAAAAGGAAACATTCCTGTCTAGAGACTTTATGTGACCTAGTGGTTGCTATGTTTTCAGTCTGCCTTAGCTATCTTATCAGGAACATAGACTGTCTTATGTCTCTCTTCTTTTTTTTTTTTTTTTTAGGTGATTTTTGAGACAGGGTCTCACTTTGTAGTTCAGGCTGGCCCTGAGCTCAGCCTCCAAGTCACATCACAGCAATCCTCCTGCCTCTGCCTCTCAAGTGCTGGGATTACAGGCGTGAGCCACCAGGCCCGGCACTGTGGTATTGTAAGGTTAAAAAATCTAGGACAGGCCCCAACTATGACAGAAAAAGTAGCAGGCCTAAGTTTCTACTTCCTCAAGTTTCTATTTCTCATAAAGCCCTCCCATTCCCAGAAATCCCAAGTATGAGGAAATAAAAACCACAGGCAGTGCAGAAAAGTCACCCACCAATGAATTTAAAGATCAGCTTGCTGAGCCAATGAAATAGAGACACCTTGCTTAAGCTAGAAATGCGGGTATAAAAATTGTAAAAATCTGAGACTCAGGGCCGCCCTTTCCTGCGTGTTAGGACGGTCCCAGCGCTGGTACTCGCTGGTACTCGAATAAACCTCTCGCTGTTGCATCAATATTCTGACTGTGCGTCTCTCTGGGGCGTGTCTCCCGGAGAGGCTCCATTGGAACCTAACAGTATGTGGTACTGGTTGCTGCTGAGCATGAGTCTCTATGCCCAGTATTGTTATGTGGTTACCGAGGATCTAACCTGGGTCCTTGCGTTTGCAAGACAGGTGCTGGAACCGCTGAGCTAAATCCCCGGCCCCCAACGTTCTTAATTTCTGTAAAGCTTTTGTAATAGTTTTATCAGGGGTTTTATTACTGGGAATGAAGATACATTTTTTTACACAACATGACAGAGTTAATTTTTGTAAATATTATATCTAGTGTAATTTTATTTATTTATTTATTTTTGAGATGG
>PVIR01027169.1:0-23178 GCA_004026965.1 Petromus typicus
TACCATACTGGATGTGGAGACTCACGCCCAGCAGCAACCAGTACCACATACCACAGTGCCGGGCGTGGTGGCTCACGCCTGTCATCCCAGCACTCGGGAGGCAGAGGCAGGAGGATTGCTGTGATGTGAGTTTGAGGCTGAGCTCAGGGCCAGCCTGAACCACAAAGCGAAACCCTGTCTCAAAAAACCTAAAAAAAAAGAAGAGGACCTTGTGTAATGCCACTCTGCTGGGGCCAGAGTATATCTTTTTTTTTTTTTTTTAGGTTTTTTTGAGACAGGGTCTCGCTTTTGTGGTTCGGGCTGGCCCTGAGCTCAGCCTCAAACTCACATCACAATCCTCCTGCCTCTGCCTCCCGAGTGCTGGGATTACAGGCGTGAGCCACCACGCCCGGCCAGAGTATATCGTTTTATCACCGTCTCATCGGCGCTGGATTTTACAATTCAAATTTAAGGAAAAAGAGATACCTTTAAAGAAAAAATAGCTTGCATCAAGTTACTAATAATTTTGAACTACTTCATAAATTTATATATAGTTAATTTTAACATTTTAGGATCTTTATTTAGAATAAAAGGAGTTTCTGCTGTTAACTGAAGCATTTAAGTCACCCAAGTTTCGTTTCCTTTTATGTACTGTTCAACCAGAGCTCACTGCCACTGGCAACTGTGAATTTTAAAACCACAGTACGCTAAAAAGAAAGTATGATGTATATTCAAAACCCTTACCAAAATATCTGCTGTACACTTGACGATAAGGCAATGGGTGAAACAGTCCAGCCGGATAGTGCCACTCTGTTGGCTGAGGTATACTTGCTCTTCTGGCAAGAGGTGGCCTGTTCTGCTGCTGGCACTGAGACTGCAGGGGCAGGACAAAGTGCACCATGAGAAACCATACCCATGTGGGAGAGGCAGAAATCTAAAAATGCTTCAGCAGATACGTACGGATCCTTATTCTCCTGTGACCCAAACATGATCATAGATTTCAAGGCATTCCAGTCCTGCAAAACACGCTCCAGGGCGAGCTGGGCAAACCGTGGAGGCTCTAAATCATGGTCAGGCATATCTGAATCTGCAGGAAGGAGAAGAGGAGAGAAGGGAAGGAAGTGAGCCTGTAGCAGAACACACTGCCTTAAGTGCTGGCGCGTCACCCTGCTCACCTTCGGGACTGGCTGTCTTGCGGTTGCGGTCCTCCCGGATGCGTGGCGGGCGATACTGGCAGTGCTCCACCGTCTGCCGTGCCACGGTCTGCACCAGAAACAGCAGCAGGTGCTCACCCCTGCGAATAGCATGGGGCCATGGGGTTAGGGTGCCCCTGCATGTACCCTGGCTTTCAACCCTACTTATCTGCAGCCAAAAACCCCACTTGCCTGCTGTTTGGCAGAGTGACCAGATTAGTAGCAGTGAGAAGGCGATAAAGTAAATCAAGACGAGCTGATTTCTGTCCCGCAATCAGAGTTTTACATTTGCATTTCTCCCAACAATCACAATAGGCTGTTGGTGAAGTTCGTTTAAGTCTAGAAAAAAATTCACACAGAAATATAATTACAGAGATTGTTTAAACATACAAGATCTATAGCAACAATATGAAGGCACAATGCATGGAAACGATAGCGAGCCCTTGTTAATGTTTAAATACAAAGGTAAATGCCAAAGTTTATACAAGAAGGACGACTTTGGGATGAAGTCTGTCAAGCAACACGGATTCCCTTGAGAAGAAGAACTTTGTCAATGGCTCAGGCAGTCACTCCTGCATGTCCTCCCCAATCCCAGCCCATCAGGTTTGCAGATGAGACACTCTTGAGTCCTCCATTTGAGAGCCCTGCAAATGCTGGCAGCACAGTGGCCACCTGGGGCAGCCTGTATGAGCACCAGTCAGCGAGTCCCTTTAATGAGCAGTAATAAGCACATTGTCACTCTTGGATACTTGAAGTAAGATAAAATTATGAGAAGAATTCTTTTAACAGCTAGGTGCATATCAGTCTTGTAAATCCTAAGAACCTGGGAGGCTGTTGCAAGGGAATTCCATGCCTGAGGCCATCCTGGGCAATTTAACAAGACACTGTCTCAAAAAAAATTTTTTTTAATTGAAAGGGCTAGGGATATAGTTCACAGGTGCATGAGTTTAATTCCCAAAAAGGAGTGTGTGTTTTGAGAGCAGCTATAACAAAGCATCAGCGTGTAGTACAAAAACAGTTACTCACATTAAGGCATAAGAGATGGTTCCTAAAACCCAATTCTCTTATTACTGATGATATCCACAGATCTGTAGCCAATATACAATAGAGCTAGTGTTCTTGGCGATAATACTGAGACACTGCAGATATTAGTGCTAAGACATTTTGTTGCTTCAGTCTATAAAAACTAACCAAACTAGGGGCCAGGGATTTAGCTCAGTGGTTCCAGCATCTGCCTGGCAAGTGTAGGGTCCCAAGTTAGATCCCCTGTACCACATATCATAATACTGGTGTGGTGGCTCACAGCACTTGGGAGGCAGACACAGGAGGACTGCTCTGAGTTCAAGGCCAGCCTGAACTACAAAAAGAGATCCTGTCAAAAAAAAAAAAACCTAACCATACTAGCTGGGGTAAGTAACTCTGCTGCTAGGATAGAAAAAAGTAAAGCACAGCTCAAATATTTTCCAGGCTTCAATGCCTACAACAGTTTCGCTCTAGAAAACTCTACAACAGAGGTGCCTGAGACACCAGCAGAACACAGACAGGAACAGTCTGCTGACACATCTGTCACACAGAATTGGATCTGGCTAACTCTACACAACCACGTGATCCCCTTTTATCCAGGGGAGGTATGTTAGAACAAGCACTAAACACACACTTACAAGATGTACTTTCTGATATATGCAGCAATAATATGCAACAGTATGGACTATATTTTGTACAGCAATATGCTACAAAGTGTATCAGATTAAAGAAAACCAGAACTGTACTTACTTGCAGTCATGGCCTTTATGACAAACCCTTGCACATTCTGTACAGCAACACAGTGACTCCAGCAAACCACAAGTTCGACACTCAAAAATATCCTGAAATCAAAGGAGTGTACTTTAAAAGAAGCTGGTAGCAGAGTGCACACAGCTCATCTTACTAATTACTTGTGGCAGTTATTATCACAATTCAATATCAACAGCAGAATAAGACTAAAGCACTCTGGAAAATGTTATAAAAGGATTAAGTGAATATACAATCTGCAGGACTATATAAATGAAATTTAATACCAATATAGGAGAAAAAAATTGTATCATCCCAAAAAAGGCATACTTATAAAACTATGTATCAAAAGCTATACAACCAGACTGTACAACCATGTGAAGGCTTCCATTTCTCATAATGTGCCATATTTTACTTAGTACTCAACTTTTGATTCATTCATTTAGAAATTAAATCAGTATTAATAATCTTTGGAAGGTTTTGTAACTCATATTAAAAACAAGTGTCAGTCTTCAAAAATGTAAAACCTAAAACTTGCAACTCTAGTGATAGTCCAAAGGGAAAAAGAGAAGCCAAAGAAGCACTTACCTGGTTAATGTGCTCCGCTCCAGTCCAGGTGAAACTGCAGGTGTCGTTACAGCACAGGACATACAGAGGAGAGTCATCGGGGTTGGTACCCGATGGGCAAACCATGCCCATAAATACATCTTCCTCTTTTTCACTCGAGGACACTTCAGCTACAAAGATTAAGAACCCAGGAATTCATTAGAAGAATGGATTTAGTCACAGCCATGAATTTTCTTCAAATGAAAAAGCCCTAAAATATATACAGAATAAATGAAAAACTACTATATAGTAATAAAAAATGTACATATACAGTCAACACCCAAGAAAACCCACCTGATTATAAATACCTGTGATGACAAGACAGGAACACAGCCATCTGAACCCTTAGTTAAAACCCTTAGTTTTAAAGGTCAGTTAAAACTCAAGTCTTAAACTAGGTCTAGTGGATCATGCCTATAATCCCAGCACTTGGGAGGCAGACGCAGGAGGACTGCCATGAGCTCAAGGCAAGCCTGGACTACATAGTGAGTTTAGGGCCGGCCTGAACTACAAAGCAATGCCCTGTCTCAAAAAAACTTAAAATCGGGCCGGGGAGTTAGCTCAGTGGTTCCGGCGCCTATCTTGCAAGCGCAAGAACCCGGGTTCAATCCCTGGTAACCACATAACAATACTGGGCGTGGAGACTCACGCTCAGCAGCAACCAGTACCACATACCACAGTGCTGGGCATGGTGGCTCACGCCTGTCATCCCAGCACTCGGGAGGCAGAGGCAGGAGGATTGCTGTGATGTGAGTTCGAGGCTGAACTCAGGGCCAGCCTGGACCACAAAGCGAGACCCTGTCTCAAAAAACCTTAAAAAAAACCCAAAAACTTAAAATCAACAATGAAAACAAATTTAAAGAAAAAAACCAAATAGGGCCAGGGGATTTAGATCAGTGGTTCCAGCACCTGCCCTGCCTTACAAGCGCAAGGTCCCAGGTTTCATCAGGAACCACATACAGCAATGGCGGGCATGGTGACTCACACCCACCAGCAATCAGTACCACATACCACAATGTAGGCATGGTGGCTCATGCCTGTAATCCCAGTACTTGGGAGGCAGAGACAGCAGGACTGCTGTGAGATGAGGCTGAGTTCAGGACCAGCTTGAACTACAAAGTGAGACCCTGTCTCAAAAAAAGAAAAGAAAAAAAAAAAAAAAAAAAAAAAAAAAAAAACCAAAAACCTCAAGTCTCAACTCTACTTAGCAATTGGAGATTATCTCACAAATTACACATCAGCTAACTAATCAAAGGACCAGGTGTGGCGCACATGCTTATAATCCCAGGACGCAATAGACAGAAAGAGGAGGATGACAGCAAGATGGAGGCCAGCCTGGGGCTACAGAGTGAGCTAAAAGCCACCTGAACTACATGGTGAGACTCTGTCTCAAAACCAGCACCACCGACCCCTCCCCAAAAAACCCCTAATTGTTTTAAAATGTTGTATGGTGGGAATACCTCTGTTTGTCTGTTGGAAAAGGGTAGTGCTGTGTAGTTTGGCCTGGCCTTAAACTCACTATATAGCCTAGGCTGACCTAAAACTCAAGAGAATCTTCCTGCCTCAACCTTCTAGTGTTGGAATTACTGGTACAGGCCACCACACCTGGCAGGAATGCTGTTTATTCCAAACGATAAGTAATCACAATAAGGCATCTGCTTGTCTTGTCTACAATCTTTATCACTATAATCAAGTATGCATGGCAGGTTCTATTAGCAATCCATCTTTATTTTTCCAAAGGATCTACAATATGCATTATGGAACATCTTTTCAACATCACAAGAACTTCATACCAGCTGCTTTCTCATAACATACTGTTGAAAGGCACAGACACATATATTTTTAACACAGTTAAGAATTTTCTTGATTATTTCCAGTGAATTGTATCATGTATAAATACAAAAATAAGACCTGAATTAATTACATGTATACAAGAGAGAATCTATTCAAACTGAAAAATAAGCACCTCACTCATGACCTGAGATACACTAATTACCTTTAGCAATTTTCTGGGCTGTCTCCAAGATGGTAATTGCAGCAGGATAAGCTCGACCACTGACCGCTGACATAAATGGGGTCATCCCTCTAGCATCTCTAAAATGAGAAAAATTGTACAGAAAAATAACATTTTCCTTTGTGATTATGAAGTAAGCATTCCTGATTTTAAAAAATCCAACATCGTGTTTCTATATCAGAAAGACTACTCTGTAATCTCTCTGACAAGGAATATATCCTCTGACCAAGCTGACATTAAAGGTCAGCTTCTAAGCCATGTAAGTGGTGCACACCTATAATCCCTCCATGCTGGGAGGTTGAGGCAGGATTGTATGTTCAAGCCTGGCCTGGGCAACTTGGTGAGACCTCTGTTTCAAAATAAACAAAGAAAGAAAAAAAAGGGCAGGGGCTAGGGACAGAGCTCAGTATAAAAAGTCTGTTTCAATACCTAGCACCTCAAAACAAAAATGAGGTTTGTATTCCTTTAAAGAATTCTGTATGTCTGGGCCAGGGAGTTAGCTCAGTGGTTTCGGCGCCTGTCTTGCAAGTGCAAGGACCCGAGTTCGATCCCCGGTAACCACATACCATGCTGGGCGTGGAGACTCACCCCAGCAGCAACCAGTACCACATATCACAGTGCCGGGCGTGGTGGCTCACGCCTGTCATCCCAGCACTTGGGAGGCAGAGGCAGGAGGATTGCTGTGATGTGAGTTCGAGGCTGAGCTCAGGGCCAGCCTGAACCACAAAGCGAGACCCTGTCTCAAAAAAAAAAAAAAAAGAATTCTGTATGTCTGAGAGGAGAGCTCCACAGCAGAGGGAATGCAATGCTGGTTGTGTCTACACCTAAGATGATCATCCACATTTTTAAGAACATCCACTTAAACAGAGCTGCTAAGCTAAACTTCATATGAAAAGTTTATTAACTCTTCTTACTTTGCAGAAAGAAGTTCTCGTAGATAGGGCTGCAGAACCACACTGTCGCATAACAATTTTAATATAAAATGGGCATTCGCCTTTCGATCCTTGGACTCTACTACTGAAGGCTCTGTGGAAGGACCTGTAATCAAGCAGATCCATTTGATAACAAACCAAAAGTAAAGAAACTACAGTAAAAGGATGTCCCCACCTAACAAAACATAGCATTAAATAAGCCAACAGAATAATATTCTGGTACTAGAAATAAAATTACTTCATTAATATATTAACACATTTTACAAATCTCAACTGTTGTCTTAATGTACCATTTATTTTCATTGACACACAACGTATGGAACTCAGAGAATCAGATGCTTTTTAAGCAAGGAAAAGCTTTCTTGAGATAAAAGTGTGATTCTATGGAAACCTACATCTAAAGTCTGTCCTTTTTCTTCCCATGGCCCAGGGATACAGAAAGCAGACACTTACCTGGAATGGTGGAGGTGCTCGGTCCTTGGCCACTGCCAGTCGCTGCTGTGGTAAGAGATCCCACAGCGGGGGCCAGGATAAAATCAATGTCACCATCTTTCAGCAAACAGAACAGCAGGATGTACATCATTATAGGCAACGTGTCCCTGCCAGGCTCTCCTAACAGGACTTAAGGGTTTCTCTGCAAGCCACAGCTCAATTGGGGCAGAGGTTAAACGGCATCGGACTTTCCAAATCAGAAGAGAAGATATCCACTAGGCAAATTATGCATTTATCCAGATACTACTGCTGAGAGGACTATCTCTACCTTCTTACCAGTATAGAAAAAACATACTCTATAAGAGTGGCCCCTGACAAGAGTTTTTACAATTCCAATTTTTAAAATACAAACTTCCTAAATCAAGTTTTTAATACTAATAGTCATCATGCTACTTTCAAATATTTTCAGTTTCTAAATATCCCACTAAAACATTCACCTCCTTTTCTCTCAAGGCTTGTTTTTTTTGTTACATACTGAAGAGAATCTGAGATCTTACCCGGATCCATTGCAGGGGGGTCAGGAACCCAGCTAGGAGGCGCAATAGGGGGCGAGACGGGGTCCTGGTGGTCACTGGATGGGGCGCCAGCCTCATGTCTCCCCAAGCCAGCTGCCCTCAAGGAGCGTCGCATCATCTCCCGTAACCTCAGGCTGAAGAACACAGATAGGTTATCACTCACTATGCGTCTATACACTTATATGCAACAGAAGGCACAGACCTCCTCCTCCGAGAAGGTCAAAGTTTGCTCTGCAGGCAAGCACGCCGCAGGGAAGCCAGTACAAATGCCAGGTCTGGAAACCACAGTGTAGGACAGAATGAAACTAGGGGCCCTGCTTCCCAGGACAACACTAAACCATCACTCAGCTCCCAGACAAACTTAAGCGCAGGGAACCAAAGATGAACTGGAAGAAGACTGGAATAATCTTTCCCAACAGTTAGATACATGAACAGCTAAATGTTAAATTCGAGTTTTTCTGTCTCCTGTTTATGACTGGTAAGGACTAAGTTTGGGCCAGGGATATATATCAGTGGTGCCGCATCTGCCTTGCAAGCGCAAGGTCCTGAGTTTGATCCCTGGTACCAAAAAAAAAAAAAAAAGAACTAAATTTAATATAGTAACAAACATCATCAGCAGACATACTGATTAGAATAAAACCAACATTGTTAGCCCACTTAATCCCTTTTCTGTGATCTCAAGAGCAGTTAAACTAATGTAATATCCACACAATGATTATTTTTAAACAAAGACCAATTTAGATTTTTTAATACAAAAAAATTTTTAACAGTATAACTTGTATCCAAAACAAAATAATGGAATGAAATTAGAGCCTGTAAAATATATTATTAGATTAATATCTGGGCTGAATTTTTTTTCTCCTGCTACAAAAATGTCTTGCACAAGTATTCATACCACTAAAAAGAACAGGAAGCAATCACAACACAGACCTTATTAGGGCACTAGTGACTACCCATGGAAAAGCTTGTAATCTACCTCTGGATAAAAGGTTACGAAGGCTACAAAATTAACCCATATAGGACTAACAGCAATTAAGAAAAAGCACAAGTCCCTTCACCTTGCCACAATTTTATTCTAACTAGGTAAGAGTCAAATCCCAACCTGAAGGGCGAGATGACCAGAAGGGCCCTCACTCTCCATGCAGACTTAACCCTAGCATGTGGTGTCCCTGAGACCAATGACTTGGCAGCTCATTACATAAGCCTAATATACCTAGAGGAAGTATTCTGAAAGGTTTTTTCCCTAATGCTCCAGTCTTTCAGTGTAATAATTTTCTAATCTGAGGTTAAATGTGCTCTGTATCTACACATTTACAATTTTAGGAATTTTGTTTAAAAAACATTCACAAAAATTTCTTCTAGAGGCTACTTTTAAAAACACATCTATTTTGTTTTTGTTATTCTTTTTGCTGTTATTTGGGGAAGAGTTGAGACATAGTCTCACTTTGCAGGTCAACCTAGACTCACTATGTAGTCCAGGCTGGCTTAAAACTAGCAGCGATACTCTTGCCTCAGCCTCCTAAGTGCTGGGATTATAGGAGTGTACCACCATGCCCAGCTAATGCATCTCCTTTGTGAGCCTTATTTATGATGTATTTTTTGAAATAGAAGCACCCTTTGGAAGATCCTGCAAAATAAATTTTAATGTCTCAATATATTAGCTATTATAAATACACTACTAAAATCCAGAGTACATTCTTTTATTATATCAATATCATCTTTTGCCCAATTTAGAAATTTAAGTGTAAGAGCTCTTCTAATACAGGATGGAGCAGGATCCAGTGGTTGACTGGGTCAGGATCTCTTTCCTGCCCAGAGCTGTCACCCAGAAGAAAAGGCAGGTTCCTTATCAGTGCCAGCACATACCAAAGGGCTGCACCGTGCTGCTCCAGACATGAGGGATCCTAACATGTCACACTCAAAGCACAGAGGGAAAAATAATCAGCAGTACTTGGGAAGCACTGACAGGAACCTGAAAATAAACACACATCTTGGGTATACTGAGAAGAGTGCTTACCCCAGGGTCAGCGACAGAATGCCCAGGGGTTCAGAACAGGAGAGTAGACAAGGGCAGTTGGAGCTAAGAAACAGGGAGGAGGGCCCAACTAGTGCACCCACTTCTCCGTCCAATGCTCACCTAAAGGCTTTCAAATCAGAGGGAAAAGGCAACACGGCACGAGCCAAGCAAAACAGGAGGGATAGGTTCCCGCCTCTAACTCAAGAATAAATGAAGATAATTGAGATCACAGTCTCATCTTGAACTCGCAAACTCCCAACTCTGTTGTTGTCATGTAGTCAATTCAATATTAAGTGAGGGGGTCATTCCTTGTCATTTTTAAAATTGTCCTTAACCTCTTTTTCTTCATTAGGTCTTGGGAACATTTTAAAGTACAATGCCCAGTTCCTCATATATTCTTAAAAAATAAAAAACAAAAACAAAAAAAGAAAATTATTCTTCAAGATGTTGTACACAATTCATGAAGATTCACCTGGATCCCCAGTGGCTGAGGGCAATACTGAGGAGATACCACCTTGGCTGCTAAGATTCAGAGTTTTGACTTTCTTCGTATTGGCTTGCCTGCAGTCATCGTGTTTGCTGACAATATGGAAGAAGTCAAGGATGATGTAATTTCCTCTTTGTAAGCACGTTATATCCATGCTACAGAAGCCTTAGAATCCAGTCATGTTCAAATATAACACTGTGACAAAAAAGCGAAGGTCATGTGTCTTCCAGATTAACAATCTCTAGAGCACAAACACCTGAAATCAGATGCACCAACCACGCTTGCACTAACTCTGCCCTGGACTCAGGAGCTATCGAGTCACATAACAATGTGTGAGTCAAAGCATCGTGCGTGGGCATTAACAGTACTCCATTCAATAGCGACACCGGGTCCCAGCCTGCACTCATCAGGGGCATCGCCTAGGGATCCGTGGCAGGCTGGAGGAGGGTTCGCTCCAGTGAAGCAGTCTGTGGACTTCCTACTGCCCGGCGTGGACATAAGCTTCCTGCGCTTCCAGCTGCTCAGCGGCAGCCCTGAGCTTGAACTGTTAAGAGCACTGCAGTGAAATCTTCGGCAAATGCCTCAAAGGAGCTTACTCTGCAAATTATTTCTGTGAGCAACGCAACGCCCACTCTTGAAGCTCCTTTTAGTCTTTGCCTTCAAAATAATCCTTACATGCAAAAAAGCTGGCAGCAATGGCATTGGACCAGGCATATCAGAGTCCAACTGGATTTGCACCTGTAATTTCCCTGAGGAAACGAAATACCTGAAATAATTCAGACACTAATTTCTTCATGAAGAATTTAAGTTGTTTTCCATTTTAGACCAAACACTTTATCTAGAGTAGTCCTAGATAAATAAGCTGGTGATAATTTCCACTTTGTGTAGTCTATCCCACGTTTTTGTTTTAAATTATAATTTGATTACTCACAAATAGTTTTTGATAAATTTCATTTCCAGATGTGTTTGAACTGGGAATCTATCAATGTGGTAGCCTTGCTGATGCCAATTTAATAACCATTTTTTTTCCAGGGAAATATGTGTATGAAACAGCAAATAGGTAGTTTGAAGTAGACTTTACAACCTATCATGTTACCACACGGTCAGCAGTGCTTCCAATAATGACTTGTAAGTAACCATGAATTTTGGCTCTACCTAGAGTAAATGTGGTTTTTTTCCTACAAAAGAAACTTATATTCTGAATTCCTTACATGCATCACCTAGTCAAACATCTAGCAAATTTTAACATGTTAAGACTTGTCCATCCTACAGTTCAGAAAACCTGAAAATTTAAACACCAAACATTTATAATACATATCAGCTTTTCATTTCTTCCCAGATGATAGGACATCTGAAAAACTGACCTAAACAGACAATTTCAAAATTAAAGATTGAGGCTCTTTTAATCCCCACACTGTATTATTACTTGTTCTCCACCTAAAGAAAATAACTTCCTGGGAAATAAGAATGACAACTTTGAAAAACAAAGAATCAAGTTTGAACTATCTGTTTAAATCATATCGAATATATTGTCAGAGATTCTATTGTTCTACACTTAAAATCTAATTAGTTATCAGGTATTTTCCCAAGGTATTACTTGGAGGAATCAAAACAAAAACAGAAAAAGGGCCCACCACTTCCTGCACACGTGGGGAAGAGATACACTGCCTTCTGCACTTGGATTTTTGTTTATTCAACTAAACTTTCCTTGTAAAAATCACATTACCTTCGACTACTTGAAGATCCAGCCCGATTACCTGGGCCATTGCTTGAGACAACTGATATTGCGTTTGCAATGGCCTCAACAGCAGAAAGCCTTTCTGCAAATGTATTTCGTTCAGAGCGTTCTGCTTCTGAAACATGAAAGATAAAAAGGACATTAATTTAATCTTTAAAAAGCACTAATATTCCATATGCACAGGCCACTAACTACAAACTGCCCTGTATATTAGTGCTAATCTACATAATAGATACTCAATGGCTTTATTTTTTCTTTAGAGCAAACAGTACATCACAGATTGAACTATGACCTTTAACACATGACTTACTGCTTTGTTTTGCCTTCTTCTCTACCCCTAAGGTAAAAAAATAAGATCATTAAATAGACAGAAGCCTAGCTTTCATGAACATGAAAAACAGCCACTCCTCAGCACGTCAGTTACAGCTCATGCACTGCCAAAACACTGATACAAAGATCAGAAACTTTCAATAGTTATTCAAAAATGTAGCTACCAGAATATAATCAGTAGAATTAAAAATAAAGAAAAACTGTGGTGATTTACACAATTAATTACATTTTAGGTTTCTGGCCTCTTTTTGTTAACTGAAAACTTCACAGCAAAAAGAAAAAAAAATCTTTTCAAAATCATTTAACAATTCATTAAGCTAATCTAGAATGAAATTTGCCTTAATGTGCAAGATAATTCCCATGATAATGTGGGTCATGTGTCACTGTAAACTCAGTGAAGTCTATATTTGGTACTGTACAGGCAATTTATACTGTTATTACAAGGAAGAACTAAATGCAATAAAAACATGCTGATGATGTGCTCACACTGCACACACCCCCATCTGAACAAGAAGACAGGCACAGGCACTTTTCCTTCACACAGAGCTGAAACTTCAGATGAACACACAATTCTGGGTTTTCAATACCAGGATTGAACTCAGGACCATGCACTTGCAAGGTAAGTGCCAGAACTACTGAGCTAAGTCCCCAACCCCATAATCCTTTATAGTGATTTACTTTAACCGTCATCGTATTTTTAAAATTGCCTAAGCCTCTCTCAACCCGTTGTTCTAGCTCTGGATCTTACCCTCTTCTTCTTTAGTTTCCTTATTGCTGGTTGGAAAGCATACGGATACACAAGCGTGCAAAATGTTCCGGTTCCCGTCACAGCGATGGCTGATGAATGTCTGCAGCACCTGAAGGTTCTGCTCTAAAACCACTGCCTGCTCGAGATTCATGAGGTACTGGCGACAGGCCTCGTAGTCACAGCGCAAGATGTGCTGCATCAAGGTCTGCTTCTGTGCTCGGACAAATTGGGGAAACTTCAGTGACATAGCACCAGGCTCAGGGTCACAGTGACAAGAGTAAGTGGAAGACCATGTGCACAGGAGACACCACAGTGGGACAGTGAGGACAGTCCTCAGCCAACCACAGGTTGGGCCCATGATGAACTGCATGCAGGCACCAGCCCTAAGAGGAACCAAGTCTGCTGCTCCCGCCTCTCCCGGCTGCACCTGCACCTGGCAGCGACTGCTGCATAATGGTGGTGCCTGCTGTTCTCATAGCCACTCCCCACCTGCACAGCTGCTCCCTCCTGGTCCTGTCCTATGCTGGCTGCCCTTCACCACCCTAATGTTTGATACTGGGATTAATCTTATGGCCCCACCCTTTCTTCTCCATAACCCTGGGGATCTCACACAGCAAAGCAACTGAGTAACATGGGCGTGTTTTGGTGTGCTTCTCTGTACATCTCCCGTTCCACATGGTTATCAGCTGTCCTCAATTTTGCATGTCTAAAACCAAACATCTCCACCACCCTTCAGCTCCAGAGTTCTCTGCACCTCCATAGGTTCCACTATTCTTCCACCCGCTACCCGCTACCCTTCTTGCTGTGACCCTACATGTGGCCAACAGCATCACTGATTTTACTTACATACCTATCTGTGTATCTGGAATGAGACACTTTTCCCTAATGTGCTTGGCCTGAGCCGAGGCACTGGGGCTCTCCTGGTATCCTCCTAGCTACTTCCCTCATTAACTGCCCCACAGCACTCTTAGGATACACAGCAGGCCTTTCCAAGGCCAACCTTCGTGTGCTGTCAAGGAATGCAAACAGCTGGCCGTGGCGTAAGTGCCACAGGTTCACCACCACTGTTATCAGTCAGCCTTATACCGTGTCTCTCACCCCACTCAACGCTACCTCACCACACCCAGACCACAGGCCATGTAGTGCCTGTCTTCACTTACTGCTGCCATCCATTCACAAAGCATTAAGAGTTCCTGTCTCCTTAGGGTTTCACAAATGATCGACCGTTCCTCACCTCCAAGAGTTCAAACTCACTAGTTTTTAGCCTGAACTACTGTGATTAACCTTTTATGAGATCTCTAAATTTATGTTCTCCACCAACTCTTTCCTTACTGTCCTCCGCTGCTAATCCTCCTTAAAACTTCATCTATCATTTACCAGCTTAAAATCTTTCTCCACCTAGCAGTCAAGGAAAGCTGCAGGTCCCTCGGTTCAGCACACAAACCTTCTTGTGCCTCTCTCTAGCCTTCTCAGCTGCTGCTACTGTCTGACATGGTGGTCTCTACCTTGTGGGAACTCACTGTCCCAACATCTCAGAGAAGGTCCCGAAGACCACAACTGGACCCTCGGGTCACCTCCCAGGGGAGTCCCCTCACCTGAATGTGCCAAGGCCTATCCAGGCAGTGCACCTCAAAGAAGCCTTCCAGAAAGTCCTGCCTGAGTTAGACCCCTGCTTTGTCTCCCCAAGGTTGGAGCTCTCAAATCAATCACCGATTTGCTCATCTCAGGTGAACTCAGACTGGACTATGGTGGGAAGGCGAGTTCTCCAAGGTTGCTCCCTAGACATTAGCAGAGCCTTCCAACTCAAAACACTAGGCAGTTTCCATGCCAACTTACCTCTACAGCCATGATGATAATAGCAGCTTTCTTTTTGATTGTTGAATTAGCAGGAAGGTTTACTAAAGAATGCACACCCATCCCAAGACTGCTAATGGGTGGGAGGTCAAGCCAGTCAGGATCCCTTATTCCTCCCATGCAGTCCTTGGCCATTGGGTAGATGGTACCATTTCCATCTCGGAGAATGATAGGGGATTCCTGGAAGACAGAGGAATAAAAATTGATTTTCCCAATCATCTGGGAGGTACATTTACTTTCTAACTACATGTTAGTAATAATGGTCAAGTTTAAAAAAAAAAACCCACAGTGGAATGTGCTGAATGTTCTACATTTTTCAATACTTTACAAGTACAAGGAAATCTGAGACAAAATCCCAAGCTCTGCAGATTCCCGGCACTATAGACCACGTTTGAAACTGAGACTGGGCCTCTTACCTGCCCCGCCGTGAAAATGGCCACGTTCCTCTCATCCTGACCAAGGAAAGCAATGCTGCTGGTAGGAAAATTATTTTCTTGTTCAGCTTTTCCTGTTGCAAGATCAAAGATACAGTAGCGCACCCAGTTTCCAGTCTTTAAAACAGCATGCACACCTTTAGAGCAGACAAATGAGAAAAGAAACCGTTACACACATTCAGGGATCTCTGATACAGACCATTCATGGCTGGCCTCTCCAGCCACACCTCATCCCAGTGGCTGACAGGCAGCTGACACCAAACCACACACGCGTCCATGTGACACTGAGTTGCTGACTCAAAGAATTACCTTTAGAATCTACGTTCACTGCTAATATTTCTGTTTTTTCGGGGATACAAAGCTTTTTAGGAGTCCTTTGAAAACAGTCTGGAACCTTCGGGGTTCCACCAGTTTTGACAACCTGCACAAGACCAAGAGAATGTCATGCTCAAAGCCTACAAACACCCAACAAGTTGCCCAGCATCACCTGCCACTGACACCTCTCAGCTCACCTGCAGCTCATCGATTCTCAGCAGCCTGCAGTCCTGCAGGAGTGAAGATGGGTCCGAGTCAAGGCCAGAGCTGCTCTGACAGGTGCTAGCACTAGAAGTTCCTGGGAACTTGACCGCAACATAGGCCCCATCCACTTTTAGCACCTGAAGCACAGATAGGATGCTGTCAACACAGTTATTGAAATTCATACATAGACTATACTCACGGAACTAAATCAGCATGAAAGGCATTGTGTTTCTTTGGATTTCTTTAATGATCATATCTATCATCAACTGATAAAACTAACTTAAACAGAAGCATAGAGCTTTGCCAGTGATGTCTACACCCAAGGCTCAAAGAACTGACTCATACAGATAGTGAGAACTGCCTGTGGATGTCTGGCAATTAACTGCAGAAAAGGAAGCATAATCCATGAGATCATCTCATCTTCCCTCTCTGTGGGTTTGCTTTTAAGAGTATGAAAACTTTATTGAGAAAGAAAGCTTCTGCCTAAGACAGAGAACGGGGACCTGAAAGTGGGTGAATGCCTCATCTTGGTTTATTTATTTTTGGTTTTTCTGAGACAGGTCCTCACTATGCTGGTCTCTAACTCAAGGTGATCCTTCCACCTCAGTCTCTTGAGTGCTAGGACAACAGGTATGCACCACCACACCCAGCTATCCTCTGTTTAAAGCAGCATTGTACTTGAGAGAACTTTAAAATGGTAACACTCTCCTTTCAGCACTGTCCAGCAGCACTGCCCAGCAGCCCTGTGCAGCTAGTGCGCACCCAAACTAGAGTTAATGTTATTCAATTTAAATATAAACAGACACCACATGAGCAGGTACTGTGGTCATCAGCCCAGGGACAGAGTAGGCAATGGAGAAAGACAGGCACAGGACTTCAACCCAGCAGTTTCACCTGCTGCTTACAGCTTCTGCTGTCAACCAGGAGTGATCGCCTTCACAGAAACCACCGCTTATTAACTACAGTGACACAGAAGCCTCGTGGGAAGTGCCAGGGTGCAGGTCTGGCTGCCCAGGAAGGTTCACACAAGGCAGGGCTCTCCAGGCAACGGGAGGATAGTCAAGACACTCACTCTGCAGAGGGAGGTGTCAGAAGACAGGTGAGACTCCAGATGTGGCCTGGTTATCTGACTTCTTCAAAAGAAAACCCTCTTGGACAGGGGATTTAGCTCAGTGGTTCTGGTGCCTGCCTGGACCTGGGTTCGATCCCTGGTAACCACACACCACAAGGCCGGGTGTGAAGACTCAAACCCACCAGCAATCTGAACCACATACCACAGTGCTAGGTGTGGCGGCTCATGCCTGTAATCCCACCACTCGAGAGGCAGAGGCAGGAGGACTGCTGTGAGTTCAAGGCTGCGCTCAGTGCCAACCTGAACTACAAAAGCAAGACCTTGTCTCAAAAAGAAAGAAGACCCTCTCAGAGAGGAAGACAAAGTGGAAGGCAACTCAGAGAACAGGAAGATTTTTTAATTTTAAGGACAAATGTTTCAATGTCATCAATAATTTACATTCTCACTGTCTAGTAGTTTTAAAAAATGAACTGCATCAAAAATTAATATATCTGAGCCAGATGTGGTGGTGCATGCCTTGGGAAGCAGAGGCAAGAGGATCACTGTGAGTTCAAGGTCAGCCTGGGATACATACTGAGTTTGAGGCCAGCCTTAACTACATAGCAAGACTGACTCAAAAAACCAAAAAAAAAAGGGAATTATCTGTGCAGCATTCATTTAACTCTAAAATCAGCCCAGAAATAACAAAGGGAAAAGTGGCATATTCTGAGTACTCAGCAAGACCTCCTTGCAGAGGAGAGGGCTGCCAGGGGAAAGGGCACCCAGACATTCACTGCACCTGAGCTTTTAGGGGAACCCACACCATACCAGCTCCCTCAGGAACTGCTCCCCAGGCATTACTAACACACCTTGCCGACTGGAACATTCTTAACATCTTCCACAAACACGACTTCCCGAAGGGACCACTGCTCTTCATTCACCTTCTCCTCTTCTTTCGGGGCAGGGGTAGACCGACGTCGCTCTTAGACAGCAACAAAATGGTAAGTACCAAAGAGAAAATGCAAAAGAGATTCTATAGATTGCATCTAAATACATGAAAAAAAGGATCATTTTTAAGGAAACAGAGTTGAGCTTTATAAACAAAAGATTTAAAGGCAACTCCTCTCTGAACGGAGGCTGTATGACCAACTTCCATTTCAACATAAAACTCAGTGAAGAACTATCAGTATTAATGCCTAACTACACTGGCATTACTACAAACAAGTATGAAGGACCAAAAATATGTTTTGGATTTTCAAAATTAGGGTTCCCTTATCAACATTTAAAAAGGAGGGTCTATTGGGGTATGTTTAAAGCCATCACATAACTATTAAAGCCTAAAACTTAAGAAGCTCTTAATTATTTAAATGCATGGTGCAGTATTAAGATATAAAAATTCTACAAACCCTAGAAAATAATTTGCCTGCACCATAATGAATTTACAAAATAATAAGCATCTCAACAGAGGAGAGCATATATTTCAACTAGCAGCAGCTTTTCCTTCTAGTACTACAGTGAATTTTACACAACTTTGAAAACTCTAACTTCTCAAAAACAAACAAAAATAATGGCCAACACTATCATTGCGTATAAAGGTATCCAAAAATAAAATAAAATCAAGCTAGTAAAAAAACAATTTACATGAAAAAATATGTGTAAAAAATGTAAGGAGCTGACACAGGCCAGAATCAAACCCCCACAGCTGCCTACTCGGGGCCAAATACAAGCCACTCTGAAACTCACTGTAGGGCACGGATGCGCTGCTGGCGATGGAGGACGCGTCGCTACAGGTGGACGCTGGTGATGGAGGGGGACCCATCTCTGTCTTCACAGGCTCCTGTTTGCTCTCAGGCCTAAAGTAAGAAATAAGATTCTCCACATAACTGGGGAAATTAAGTAACAGAAATTTCTCAAGTAATATACTTAATTCATTCTTATAAAGGAATCAAACACAACTTTCACATAAACACCACGATCCAAAGGCTACTGGCCAGACACTTTGTCCATAGGGCTACGGTCTCGACCCACACTTCCAACCATCACCTCAGAGGACAGGACAACTACTGTGCAGAGTGCGGAAACTGGGCAATGACTCCAATACACTAGATCTAGAAAGAACAACTGTACTCATTCATCACCAAGGCTTCATCCCAAGCCTCTTGGGCAGGCAGGGTTCCACCCACTGCCTGAAACAATGAATGAGCCACTCAAATGAAAACAACATGACAGGCCGACAAGTTAAACATCCTCTCCATACTCCACCACCAACGCTTAAGTTTGAAGCAGAAACTATTACAGTAGTTTGCAAAAATCCATCCTAAAGGGCAGGGGATTTAGCTCAGTGGTTCTGGCGCCTGCCTTGCAAGCAAAAGGTCCTGAGTTCAGTCCCTAGTAACCACATACAACAATGCTGGGCGTGGTGACTCACGCCCATCAGCAGTTAGTACCACATACCACAAAGCCGAGCGTGGTGGCTCATACCTGTAATCCCAGCATTCGGGAGGCAGAGGCAGGAGGATTGCTGTGAGTTCAAGGCTTGTCTGGGCTACACAGTGAACTCAGGGCCAGCCTGAACTACAAAGTGAGACCCTGACTCCAAAAAAAAAAAAAAAATCCATCCTTAAACCACCTGGTGACTGTTAACAAACTATCCCTCTTTAGTGCACTAGTTCATTAATATTTGACATAGCTACAGCAACAATACAATATTCTGCACACTAAAACTTCAGTGCTTATTACTACAAAGCAGGAACCAGTTTCTAGTCCCAAGTTACTTGCTACTCACAATGGTTTAGACATGGGGTGATCCTCTTAACTCTCCTGACCATCACCTTCATCAGAACTTCCCCACACTGGAATAAGTAACCAGGCTCTACAGCACCAGTCAGCACTGCCAGGAGAACCCAGTGCAACTCATCTCTAGCCCCTCAAAGGCAGGCCTTTTACTAACTGGCATAAAAATTAATTTAACATGTCACTTCATTTATACTAGTGGAACAGGCTAAATTCAAACAAGATCATGAAAGTTATAGGATTTAAATATTTAATTCTAATCACTTTCTTTGTAATTATGTTCATCATTATTTTGTTTATGGTATTTGTGTGTATCAAAAACATCTCATATAGCCATGTGTAATGTTACACATTTGAAATTCCAGAAACTATGGAAGCACGTAGACTGTAAAGTTGATGCTGGCCTGGGAAATCTTATGAGACTATGTCAGATAATAAAATAAAAACTTCAATTAAATAAGAAAAGAATTTTTTTTTTTTTAGGTTTTTTGAGACAGGGTTTCGCTTTTGTAGTTCAGGCTGGCCCGAGCTCAGCCTCAACCTCACATCACAGCAATCCTCCTGCCTCTGCCTCCCGGAGTGCTGGGATGACAGGCGTGAGCCACCACACCTGGCACTGTGGTATGTGGTACTGGTTGCTGTTGGGCGTGAGTCTGCACGCCCAGTATGGTATGTGGTTACCGGGGAATCGAACCCGGGTCCTTGCGCTTGTAAGACAGGCGCTGGAACCACTGAGCTAACTCCCCGGCCCAGAAAAGAAAATTTAAAAAGGGATACGGGTAGGGATAAAGGGACAGCTTTTCCTGAGTTCAATCCCCAGTCTTTAAAAAAAAAAAAAAATCAAATGTTCTTTATAAAGTTCATGAAACACTGAAAAGGTACTTGGCTCCTTTTATTTTTTAGAATAAAACCCAAAGAAATCAGAAGATCCTATTAATACTTTTTGTTTTGCAAAAAAGAAGCGACCAGGTGGT
Source organism: Petromus typicus (assembly GCA_004026965.1). Classification (NCBI taxonomy): domain Eukaryota; kingdom Metazoa; phylum Chordata; class Mammalia; order Rodentia; family Petromuridae; genus Petromus; species Petromus typicus. Next base: position 20,447 of record PVIR01027169.1, read on the forward strand.
TTAGTATAGTGTCAGCACTATAAAAAAAAAAAATCCAAAAATCGTAAAAAGGCATTGTAAAATAATTACATTTTTATATCTCTAAGTTCTGTTTCTGAATTTTAGGTTGCATGATCACAAATAAAAATATTTAAAATTTAAAATGCTATTTTTAAAGGAGACAGAAGAGTATTAGAAAAAGGAAAGATGACGAATATAGTGAAAATGGCCATCCTTCCAAATCTGTTGCACAGACTGATGCAACTATCCACAGATTTCCACAAAGGAAGTGAGAGAAGGAGAGGAGGGGAGGGGAGGGGAAGGGGGAAGGGAAGGGAGTGTAGAAAGGGAGGGAGGAAGAAAGGGAGGAAGGAAGAGAGGAAGGGAGGGAGGGAGACAGACAGGCAGGCCGGCAGACTGGGAGGGAATTAGCAAATAAATATATGAAAAAGTGTTGAACATTACTTTTCATATGTGTAATGCAAATAAAAACACTTAGATTCCATCTCCAAAAAAAAAGAAAAGAAATTAATCAGTAACATACTGGAAGGGCTGTGAGGAAAAAGGCATCTTTCTCTGCTGTTGGTGGGAGTGTGACTGGTGCAATCACTGTGGAAATCAGGGTGGATAGGTCTTAAAAATCTAAAACTCGGGGCCGGGGAGTTAGCTCATAGTGGTTCCGGCGCCTGTCTTGCAAGCTCAAGGACCCGGGTTCAATTCCCCGGTAACCACATACCATACTGGGTGTGGAGACTCACGCCCAACAGCAACCAGTACCACATACCACAGTGCCAGGCGTGGTGGCTCACACCTGTAATCCCAGCACTCGGGAGGCAGAGGCAGGAGGATTGCTGTGATGTGACTTTGAGGCTGAGCTCAGGGCCAGCCTGAACCACAAAGCGAGACCCTATCTCAAAAAACCCTTTTAAAAAAAAAAATCTAAAACTCAAAGGTCCATTTGACTCAGCTACTCCCCTCTAGGTATCTTCCCAAAAAGTTAAAAGCATATACCATAGCAATATATGCATACCGACATTTATAGCCACACAGTTTGTAATAGCTAAATGTTGGAAACAATCCAAAGGCACATCAACTGGTGACTCGATAAAGAAGGTGTGTGTGTGTGCTTTAATACTACTACTCTGCCATAAAGAAGGATGACCTTCAGACATTTATAGATAAATGGATGGACCTTGAGATCATACTCTTAAGTGTTATAAATTAGACACATATGTTTAAATATTACATTATTTTTCTGGTGTAAGAAACTGTAAGTGGGGGCCGGGGATTTAGCTCAGTGGTTCCGCTGCCTGTCTTGCAAGCGCAAGGACCCCAGTTCGATCCCCAGTAACCACATAACTATACTGGGTGTGGAGACTCACGCCCAGCAGTAACCAGTACCACATACCACAGTGCTGGGTGTGGCGGTTCACGCCTGTAATCCCAGCACTCGGGAGGCAGAGGCAGGAGGATTACTTTGATGAGTTTGAGGCTGAGCTCAGGGCCAGCCTGAATTACAAAGCGAGACCCTGTCTCAAAAAAAAAAAAAACCCTAAAAAAATAAAAAGAAACTGTAAGTGGAAATACGGACTAAAATGTATAAAAGATACTGGGAAATGAGAAGAAAGTATTCAAATGGGGCAAGGAACAAGGGAGAAGAGAGAGGAAAAGAAGAGACAAGAAAAAAATGGTGAAAATAGAAGGAAAAAAGAATGTAAATAAAGCCAGATGTGGTGGCTTACGCCTGTAATCTGAGCACCCAGGAGGCAGAGGCAGGAGGACTGCCACAAATTCAATGCTTGCTTTAGCTACATAGTGAGTTCAGGGTCAGCCTGAACTACAAAGTGAAACCCTATCTCAAAAACTAAAACAGAGAGCCAGAGATTTAGCTCAGTGGTTCCAGTGTCTGGCTGGCATACACAAGGTCCAATTCCCAGTAACCCCGTATCAGTGCTGAGCATGGTAGCTCACGCCTGTAATCCCAACACTGAGGAAGCAGAGCTTGAGCCCTTGTCTCAAAAAAAAGGAAACAAAGCTTTTACACATAAAAAGGGGAATGGTGTTAGCAAAGGTGGGAATGAGTGAGACAAAAATAAAACCTTAAAAATAAATAAAATGCTATTTTTAGAATATAATACTACCACTTTTCCACATTACAAGGGTCATCTGTTTCTATAAAATTGCTGTAAAACTTTAAGCTTTTAGTTCATGTACTAAACCACTAAATTACAATACAGGTATTTTCAGAGATGAGTAATGTTTTTAAACATACACCTAGGATTAAAATCTCCACACATATCTAGGCCAGCCCCAGAGTATGGGATGATATAAAATTAAGTGGTCCTTTTGACCATCTCTCTCCAACCCAAACAAAAGTTGACAATCTCCTGTGGACCTTCTGTCTATGTGAGAGTGCTAGAACTGCAGGATGACATGTTTCAAACCTAGACTAATTTTAAAACTAAACAAGGGGTGGCAAGGCTGGGGATGTAGCCATGTCAGGGTCCCGAATTCAACTGTTAGCACCACAAAAAAATAACTGATTTTAAAACTTTCTCTCCTACACGTGAACTTGTAAGACTCTTCCTGTGATCAAGATGCAGGCAAAATGTTTGACAGAAATTACATTACTAAAGGAAAGAGGAAAATAATGTCAGGGAGACAACATTACTAAGAAGGATAATATCAGGCTGGACACATTAATAATGCAGTCAGCAACTGCAAAGAATATGTAACACAACAGCCAAAAAAAA
>PVIR01027170.1:0-23145 GCA_004026965.1 Petromus typicus
ACCATGCTGATAATTATGTAATCTATACAGCTTTTGCTCAGAAGTCTGGAACAGCGTTGATTTTCACACAATTTGAAACCTTTTTGTTTGACCCATTTTTTTGCTACTAATCTTGTGTAATGCCATGTGTTAGAAATGTATCAGTGACTGACTAAAGGATCGCAGATATTCCATACCTTCCTCCTCCTCTTCTTCCTCTTCCTCTTCTTCTCCTCCTCCTTCTTCTTTTCTCTTTCTCCTTCTCTATCTCCATCTCCGTCTCCTTCTCCTTCTCCTTATTTTACTGAGACAAAGTCTTGTCAGGTAGTTCAGGCTGGATTTGGACTCACTGTGTAACCCAGGATTACGTATAACTCACTGTGAGCCTCTTCCCTTAGCCTTCCGAGAGCAGAAATTATAGGTATGCACCACCACACCCAGTGAAATTTCATTTTTTTAAAAAAATTTCTATCTATTATCTTTTTGCTATTTAAAAAATCACACATATTTGTATACATTTTCTACTTTACCTACAGTCATAATTTTGACTAGTGAATGAATACTCTGCTGAGAAATGTAATGAATGTTCAAATATTTTCAAGTTAAATATTCTCATGCAGATTATTTCTAGTGCCAAATTCCTCTTGTATGATAAATTCCAACCTTAATTATCAGGGGGAAATGGACCTTTCCTGCATACCAACAAAATATTTCTTTTGAAATCTTTGAACCCTATAAGGCTTCTGGGAATGTAGTTAATTTATAATTGTCTTATCATGGAAAAAACTCTGGGGCCCTAAATTCAATCCTCAGCAAAAAATTCAACCCTGCCAATCAAACCTGACTCATCAGTAATGAAAACGATCCTATCTGCTATTTTGAAAGTCACTATTTGATAGGAACTGTTTAATTTCACTCAGAAAATATGTCCACTCAGTCCTTTTCAGATAAACTGTGTCTATACTCTCTGTAAAGTCCACATTCCACAACAGAACTATGTCTTATCTGGATGCGACCACCACAAGCCCGTCTGTCCAGAGCAGCATTGGAGAAAATGAGAGACGCGGAACTCACTTACCAATCACAAAATGCCACTGCAGCAACTAAACCTGCACACTGAGGTTTTAGTTAAAAATAAATAAATAAATGAAGCTCACACATTAGCATCCTTTGTCTTAACAGAAATCACAGCAATAGAGCTCACGATAATATATACAGCTTGTTATTGAAAGACACACATTTCCATCTGGGTGCTTCTGCACAATTAATATGATCTTCGCTGTTGCATGCATGCTGATGATTTGTCAGACCTTGGCTTATACTTTGTTAGTTGAGAAGCAAAACGTAGCACTCAGATCATCTTTTAGGCTGTTTCTTGTGTCAAATTTGATATCATTCAAAGCCCAAAACAGCTGCTCACAAAGTAAGACAACTTGGTTCTCATGTGGACAGAAAAGGCTCTGTGTGCCTGCAGAGGCACGCGTACCATAGGTTCACCATCACTGGGCTAAAGATTTCATGACAGTCATACAGCCCTTGATATCTTTCTGAGCTAGCTGAGAAGAAATTTATGCTACAGTAAGACCCATCAGGATTTTTAAGCACATTTTTCAGGACTAGGATGACTTACCAAAATCACTAAATGAATAATCTTTTTTATAATTAATTATTTTTTTCTGGGAATTGCCTGTATTATCATGTTCCATTCTCCCCGTGCAGACTCTGAAGTACTACTGTGCTGCCATTTTTACATCAGATATCTAAAAACTCATTTGTTTTTAAAATACTTATTGTTTAATAGCATGTTAAAGTACATGATTACATTCTTTTTTTTTCTTTTTAATTTAAATCTTTATTGGTACATTATGAATACACATCATCATCACATTCAACATTGAGAGTGTGTACCAGAATATGACATGACTTGATTCTCATTTTTTCCCCTTTCCACCCGCCTTGCAACCTCCACCCCCATATACATAATCTTTGTTTCCTTTTTCCTTTATTACTGTCACATTCTTTTTCCCCTTGTTATTTAACCCTACACCCTCTTTCCTTTTAAATACTTTCTATTTCACAATATCAACTATACATACTACAACTCATTTATAACTTTATTTTCTCATACCAGAGAAAAGATATGATATTTATGGTATTTAAGATATATTTATGTGACCTATTTATTTCACTTAGGAAGATGTCCTCAAGGTACATCCATTTGAGTATGAATGATCCAATCTTATCATTTTTTAATGGCACAGCGATCCTCCATTCTAGAAAAGAACCACATCATCTCTACCCAGTCTCCAGGAAATGGACATTTGGTTCATAAGATTTAGCTATTATAAACTGAGCTTCTATAAACATGGGAGCACATATGTTGCTGTGATATAAATCTTTTAATTATTTTGTGTATAACCCTAGTACAGCAATGGCCAGGTCAAATGGGACCTCCAATCCTAGCTAATTCTGAGATAGCAGCCATTCGTTGTGGAGTGGATGAAATCTCAGTATTGTTTTCATCTGCATCTCTAGAATAACGAGCGATGTTGAGCGTTTCTTCATATACTTCTTAGCTGCTCTTACTTCTTCCTCTGAAAAGTCTCTATTAGTTGGTCCACGTACATAATGCACATTAATACTTTCTCATCTCCTTCCCTACCTTTTCCCTCCCCTCCCTCTTTCTAGCTCCTATTTTCTTTTTATTTTGTCCCTAACTTATACTTTGGATTTCTCACATAAGACAAATTATGCTATATTTAAGCTTGTGTGTGTGATTTATTTCACTTAAATTTATTGTTTCAAGGTACATCCATTTTCCTATAAATGCTCAGATCTATTCTTTATGGTTGAGTACTACTTCATTTTGTATATATAGTGTCTTATTTATTCATCTATCTATTGATAAGATTTAGTTACTATAATTTGTGCTACCGTGTACTAAACTAAAATCAAAATGAATCAAAGATCTCAAAGTTAAAGCAGAAACTGGAAGATAAAATCGGTAAAACTATTGAAGATACAGGTGCACACAAGGATTTTTTGAACAGAATTCCAATGGAAAGAGAAATAACATTAAGAATCACCAAATGTGACTACATTAGATTAAAAAGCATCTGTACAGCAATGGAAACAACCAACAGTTAAGATAGAGCCTCCATAATAAGGAAAAACATTTTCCAGCCATTCCTCAGGGAACAAGTATCTAAAAACTCTTCCTCAAAGAACTAGACCTCCAAACTAAATGTCCCAATGTACAAATAAGCAACTGAAATAAAATGATACTTCATAGAAGAAGTACAAATAACTAGTAAATGCATGAAAAAAGGTCAGTATCTCCAGCTATTAAGAAAATACAAATTAAGAAATGGAAATTTTATCTTACTTCAGAAAGAATGGCTATAAATCAAATATTAACAAATATTAGCAAGACTATAGGGGGAAAGGAACTTTTCTATATTGTTGGTAGAAATATAAACTAACAATTCATTCTCTTTTCTATCCTTAGGTTTTTTGTTTGTTTTTGAGACAGGGTCTCACTTTGTATAGCTCAGGCTGGCCCTGAGCTCAGCCTCCAACTCACAGCAATCCTCCTGCCTCTGCCTCCCGAGTGCTGGGATTCCAGGCGTGAGCCACCACGCCCAGCAGTGTGGTGTGTGGCACTGGTTGTTGGTGAGCGTGAGTGACCACACTCAGAGTTGTTGTTTCTGATTACCAGGATCAAACCCAGGCCCTTGAGCTTGGAAGGCAGGCACTGGAACCACTGAGCTAACTCCTGGCCATAAGAATTCATTCTTTAACATGAGGATCAGAAGCAGGGTAACTTCTGCCCAAGTGAGTCTTCTAATCAGCAGAATGCAGAGAGTAGAAAAACCTGAACACTACAAATTGTCTTACAAAGACAGACTTTGTCCCTCCGAGGCCAAGAGAGAAGGCTAAAAAATAAAAGGATCTACATTTTTATATCTGAGTACAAATTGTGGCTGGAAAAAAATTCTACTTGTGGCTTGTATATGAAAATATATTTATTGATAACTGGGAGATATTAAATCTGTAACAAGCTTTAAAATTGTCTTTTGTAGTTACATTTTATACAATTTTAAAGCTTTACCCAATAATTCCCCCATAGAACAGATATCCACCATGGTAATCCAGATGCACTAGAAGTGAGTCATTTTCCATAAATACAGCCTGCATCTTTGTGAATATTTTAGCATATGGATGGACCCAATCAAGGCCAATGTTAACTTCTCTCATCAGGGAATGACATAAAGATTAAGAGAAAAATAAATTCTCTGACTTTGATTTTAGGAGATATCATATAGTGTCGTTGTGATAGGATATACTTTAGTAAAATTTTGAGTCAGTCTTCTTATTCCTTGTGAATAGCATCCACAAGTCCTCCAGAGACTGACAGGAATAGGGACCACACATCTCCATCTCCTTTACTTCCTACAAAGTATCAAGGGAACAGGTTTAATTCTTGATAAGTGAAACCAAGATATATGTAGTAGCAATTTGACGGCTCTGGGTATGCTTAAAGGAGCACGATAAGGGCCCTTGCATTCTTTAATAATTTTTTACCAGTGAATCCAAAGCAATAAAACTTCATAATCTTCTCTTTAACCCACCAGCTGTCTTTATGTGGTTTATATCCTTGCTGCCCAGCCCACTCCTCTTCAGTCTCTGAATAGCAAGTGCTTGTGCTGAGACCTAAAATCAAGGGAGCAAAGCCCATCTCCGAGGAGGAGCTGATCTCAAAGGGCCTCCATTCTCCAAACTGTAAGTAACACATAATCCCTGGGTTGAATTTTAGGGACCTGAGTTGTAGAATCTGATAATGGAAGGATTTTTTTAATCATATGCTAGTAAAGCCTGCTGTACCTGACATAGATTAATGATGTATTTAATCATTTCCTGTGTGTTAGGATTAATGACTAGATATGAAATTAGATATGGCCTCCCACACAGCAAGAGAAATCACCAACAGTGAAGTGACAATGTACAATGCAGGGGAAAAAAGGTTTTCCAGCTGTTCCTCGGACCAAGGACTACCACCTAGAATATGTAACGAACTTGAAAAACTCAGACCCACCAAATTTAAAAACCTGATCCACATTTCTCAGGTGAAGAAACAGAAAGAGCAAGTAAATATATGAAAACATGTTCATCACACCTGGTTATTTAAGAGATGTAGATGAAAAAAACATTGAGATTTCATATCACTACAGAAAGAATGGCTGCTATTAAGAAATCAATCAAAAACAAATGCTGGTGGGGCTTTGGAGAGACAGGAACTTTTCTCTGTAGTTGGCAGGAGTGCAGACCGGTGCGACCACTGTGGAAATCATGAGATTCCTCAAAATACTAGGATTAGAAATTCTATTTGACCCTACAGCATAGGGAGGTCATATGACCTAAATACTTAAATCTATGTGGAAATAGCAGAGTCTTTTGTGGAGACATGCATAGTTCTACTTGATCCACAGCAAAATATGCACACCTAAGGTTTTTGTTTGGATCACTGTGTGTGTGTGTGTGTGTGTGTGTGTGTGTGTGTGTGTGTGTGTGTGGTACTTGGGATCGAACTCAGACCCTTGTGCCTCCAAGGTAAGCATGGTACCACTGAGCTAAATCCCCAGCTCTCTACACCTACGTGTGTAGCAGCAGAGTTTGAAACAGTCCGTCAACTGGTGAGCAGATAAAGAATTGTGTCTTGTTTTAATAAAATGGAGCACTATTCAACCATAAAGAAAGATAAACTTGAGGTATTTATAGTTAACCAGATGCACTTTGAGGTCATAATCTTAAGTGAAATAAATAGGACACACATGTGTAAATAGCAGATTATTTCTCTGCTATGAGATACCAGGGGTGCAAATGAGAACCAAAATGTATAATAGATACTGTGAAATAGGAAGAAAATATTCCAAGGGAAGGAAAACTAGGGAAGGGAGGTGGGAAAAAGGAAGATAATTAAAAAGTGGGAAAAAATGGAGACAAAGCTTATGTACATAGGGGGACAGAGGGGTTGAAAAGAAGGAGGAAAAGGGGGGAAAATAAGACCCAACATTACCAAGTGCAGGTACAAGTTACCAATGATGAATGTGATCATAGCCATACCTAAAATGTACCAATAAACTCAACAACAAAAAAAGAAATAGCCTCTCATAGAATATTTCATAAGGGCTTAGTTGGAGAGATGCTTTAGTAGCAACTCTATTCTTTACTAAAGCAATAAGCAATATTTAACCAAGACTGAGATTTCTTGGTGTAGTTTTGGCAGTGTGATTTTAATATATATAAATTGGCCCTTTCAACAATTCCTAGTGCCTGAGGACGCCAAGCACGATGAAGATCATGTTATTCCCAAAGCTTGTGACACTTCGTGTGTCATTCTAGAGACAAAGAAAGATTTGTTATTAATCTGAAGTAACACAAGAAGCTCAAGCTTAGGAATAGTATCTTCCCAAAAAGCTTTAACAACTTTGTGAGCCTTTTCAGTATGGGTGGAATATGTTTCTGTCCCCTTAGAGAAGGGGTCAGCAAAAACTAAGAGGCATTTGTATCCCTGGCATGGGGACATCGGGGGTAAGTCTATTTGCCAGTCTGCTCCAGGGCAGGTACCTGGCCTTTGCCCTGGGTTATGCAAAGTTGTACAATTGTGGAGCCAAAGGTAGCAAGTCCTTGTGACGTCTCAGATGGGCATGATTGGAACAAGCTGGTCGGCACTTCTCTTCCTAGGAGATATAAATCACCGAGTCCTTTAATAATTTTCTACTGGTGAATCTGAGGCAATACAACTTCACGATCTTCCTCTTTCACCCACTAGCCGTCTTTATCTCGTTTATATCCTTGCTGTCTTGTCCACTCCTTTTCAATCTCTGAATAGGAAGTGCTTTTACTTAGACCAGGAATCAGGGGAATTAAGCTCATCTCTGAGGAATGTTTTTAGCATTGCTTATTTGTCACTGCAATCTGTGAAGGCATTTCCTTGTATTAAAGGACAATTGTCTTTTTGATGCTGTTTGCAGTATAATACTATTACCTGGATTGACAGTCACACTCCTTTAAGAAAGGTAAGAACATCAGGTCGATTTTTATGTGGGGAATTTTTTCTGTGAAGAGCCCTTTTACTTTTCGTATGGTTGCCTAAGCTTGGAGGACTAAATAAGCACATTCAGGGTCAGGAGAGATGTTGACTTCATTGTTCTCTCCCAACTGTAAGGTGTGGATAAAAGCAATGATTTTAGCCTTTTGCACTGAAGTGTTTACGGGAAGCTGATTTGCCTCAATTACTTGCTGGAGTCTAATGACTGTTTAACCCGCTCTCCAAGTCTCTCTCTTCATATAGCTGCTTCTATCAGCGAATCGGGCTCTAACACATTGTCTGCTGGAGTGCACCTTTTCTATAGTTTTCATGCAGGAGTGAAGCAGGCTGTCTCTTCCTAGAGTAGGAAGCAAGATGGCTGTATTTGAAGCCTGGAACAATTCAGGAGCAATCTCTGGAGATTCTAACAAGAGAGCTTGATGTGTAGATCACCACCCTCACCACTGGTATCATTTAACTCCAAGAACACTTTGAACCTGATTGGAGGGGTGGGATTTCTAGTGGGTCACCTCCAGCTGATTTGTGATTTCATCACCGAAGTGCACTGTGACAGTCACAGCTCACGAGCATCCCAACTCTCCACATGGCAGAGCCTAATTCTTCTGGAAAGTAAGCCATAGGTCAAGGAATTCTCCTAGTCTCTCCACCAGATTCAGGGTAAATGAGGTCTCTAAATGAAGAATTCATAAAGATGGAGCAGGCAGCAAGAGGCCTTTGACTTTTTGAAAAGCCTCTTTTTGTCAGTCCATTTTAAGAGCTCATGGTCAAGCCTTTGTGTAACCTCAAAGAGAATGAGTCCAGATCTGAGGAACCGCGGATATTCTGTATAATCCTTTCATTCCTACTATGTCCGTGAGTGTCTTTTAGTTTCAGGTGAGCCTGCTTTTAAAAGACCTTCCTTCCTTTCAGAGGTAAGAATTTGTTCAAGTTAAAAGATGTCCTAAATACTTAGCTCTTTTTTTTTTTTGAGACAGGGTTTCACTTTGTAGTTCAGGCTGGTCCTGCACTCAGCCTTGAACTTAGCAATCCTCCTGCCTCTGCCTCGCAAGTGTTGGGATTACAGGCGTGAGCCACCACTCCTGGCACTGTGGTATGTGGTACTGATTGCTGGTGGGAGTGAATCAATACACCCACCACTGTGGTATATGGTTCCAATTGCTGGTGGACGTGAGTCTCTGTGCCTGGTATTGTTATATGTAGTTACCAGAAATTGAACCTGGGGCCTTGCCCTTGCAAGGCAGGCACTGAAACCCCTGAGCTAAATCCCTGGCCCCTAAACACTTAACTCTGTGGAGATAGCAGAGTCTCTTGTGGGGACACGCAATAAGTATGCTGAAATCCCTAAGTAAATTTTAAACTTTAACAATATTTGACAATATTTTCATCAGAGTCCAGGCTTGTGGAGTTACAGCTAAGAAAATCATCTACGTACTAGAAGTTATATCTGGAAGACTGTTCTGTTTTTTAAAATCAGAGACCTTAGTTTTTTCTGCAGAATTTCCAATTAAGTGAGGATTGTTTGTAAATCTTTGAAGCACTACTGCCCAAGTATACTGAACAGTTTTTATAGTCTCTGTATCATCCCATTTAAAAGCAAATAGGTACTGTCAGTGCGAATGTAATGGATGCAAAGGAAAGCGTCTTTAAGATCTAACGCAGTCAACTGTGTAGTTCTATTTGGTATATGGGTTAGGAACTATAAGAAGGAGTGGAATTATAGTTTCATTAATACCCCATCAATCTTGACCTAACTGCTATTTTTCACTTGGTTTCAGTACTTAAAGAATGGGAGAGTTCTATGGGAACTGGCAGTGGATCAAAAGACTGTGTTTGTGGAATTTGGAGACTGTGGCCACTGCCTGAAAAAGGCACAGTAATTTATGAGGATAGCTACTTGGGTCTTTTAAGGAAATGACAACAGACTAGGCATAAACTTCCTTTCCTGGGGTTTTGGTATCCCAGACTTGTGAATCTAACTTTGATAAAATTTCCTAGTTATATCTGCAAAGATTTCGTATATATAGCAGACCTGATATTAATGCACCTCCAAAAAGGAGATGAATATTTTAATGTCAGACAGGGTTATTTCTAAAGAGTTAAACATATCTTCCTAATAATAGAGTAACACATTCTGGGAAAAGTAGGAAAGCCTAAATGATAAGTATTTCCCAGTTCTATAAGTTAGAGATGCTGTAAATCATTCGGCCGTAGGGACACCATCAACATCAGTCACAACATAGGTTTTATTAGAAAGGAGTCCAGAAGATTCAAGCAAGGAAGATTTAAAGCTGCAGTACCCAAAAGAAAACTAACAGTTTTATATACTATGTCAAGAGTTATCAGAGATTCCTGTGAAGTGACGTCCACTTTGTTGAGAGGCACTTTAAGAGAACTTGGGTCCCATCAGTTACGCGGGGCAGCCAGAGTAAAGGCAGATGCCCTCTCCTCAGAACATAGGGCGGTCTCTCTTCTAGACTTCCGAGCGAGGGCACAATCCAGATGAAAAAAGACCTCACTTATTTTAGTCCTCTTGCAAGTGTCCAGGCTTCCACAGCCATCTGGCATCTTATTTTCTGTTTGTAAATCGGATTTACTTACTACTTTTTATGGGTCTTTCTGAGGAGGCAAGGTTTTGTTTTCTAATGAGAAATAAATCAGGCCTGTTCTTGTGCCTGCGTTCATCTCCCCTGGGTCTTGGCATTTGTCCTTGCTGATGAAAACCCCAGCAGCAAGATTAAATGCTCACTGATAGGGTTCTGATGACCCTAGCCTGTTTCTGAAGCTTTTTATGAATATCTGGGGCAGACTGGCTAATAAACTACGCTCCAAATGAAACACCTGCCTGTGTGTTGGTTCAATATAAGTGTATTTACAGAGACACTCAACTAAGAGGTGCAGATGTAAATCAGGATTTTCTACCTTATCTGCAGTTATTTCCCTAATTTTTTTATAATTAACTGGTTTGTTAATGTATTTTGTTATTGCTTCAAATAAATAACCACTTCATCACATTTTTTGAGCCTTCATTTCCAACCTGTTATTATCAACTGGGGTCCCCTACCTATTCTGCAACTGTGTCTTTGTCATTATGTTGGGCATAGACTTTATCAGCCTCAGCCTATGCTGCTGTTCTAACACAGGTTTTTTTCTTCAGGAGTATAGCAAGTAAAAATCAATACATGAAGATTTGTCTAAGATCTTAAGTTATGATCAAAGTCTGAAAGCTGTTTGAATCTATATAAGTCCTAGTCTGAGACAGATGAAGAAGAGAATGTGTACCCTAACCCCCTATCCCATCACCCTGAGACTTCCAAAAGTGGATACATATCAACTTTTGAATTATAAGGATAAGAAGTATCACTTCTTGTTATACCAATAGTGTTAGATTTTGTTGGTAACAGGGAGTTGATAGGTTGGAGGTGGGATAGGGTAAGTGGCCCTGGGAAAGGGTGGGTGAAAGGAAGCAGCTGGGCTGGGTTCTCAGCTCCCCAGGGACACCTAGAGCTTCTGTTGGTCTACTGTTGGTGCCATGAGTTTCTGGGGTACTCTCCTCGGAGATCCACCATTTCAACTTTTACATGGTCTGGCTCCATTTCAACAGGTCCTACTAGCACACAGGCATAAAGGATTGTACAAGACCCACAGAATTTTGGGTCTTGATATTGGGCCATAAAATCCTGGAATATCATGTTAAAATTTGGGATCTCATGCAGACGCTATGCCTCCCCTAACTTGTATTGACCTCGTCGTCATTTTAAATCCTGTGTTTTGTTTTGGTTTTTGTTCTTTTTGTTTTGAAACAGAGTCTTGCTTTTGTAGTTCCAGCTGGCCCTGAGCTCACTATATAGCCCAGGCAAGCCTCAAACTCAAAGCAAAACAGTGCTTTCAAAAGCAAAGGATTCAAAGACATGGAGAAGAAGAAAAACAAAATAACAGAAAGCCTGTAGGCTGGACTTCGCAAAATCCCCCTCTGAAGGTCTCTTTTACCTCCTGGCTGGCTTACCAAGAGAAAATATCACTGAGCAGGGTCTCAGAATTTCCCAAACTGAACTCATTCTGCTGTCGCAGGCTCGCTGACTCACTGTAGAAGAAGAATTCCCAAGATACACCAGAAAGAGGCAGGAGGAGGGTTAAGTAGGCTAGGAGAGCACAGTACACAATCAAGAGAGGGGTGTGGGGGCCTGGAGAAGTGATGTGCATCGCAGCTTGGAAATAAATGTTTATATTTTTCTAGAGGGAGGTGATCAGCTTGGGGAAAAGTGTCTGCCGATTCCTCCTTCCTCCTTCAAAAGCATTCCAATCTTCTGCCTTACTGTTTTTGAACATGTGATTTAAATATTTTCTGGATTCACTCACCCTTTGTTTATTCTCTCACCTGGGTCAATTTATGAGTCTGGTAGAGAAAGAGAGTATCTCTGGCCAAGGACTTTGACAATGGCGCTGCCCTCATTTGAGTGCCAGGCTCCTAACAGTTTTCACAATTAAAAGATAACTCCAATACAACATATAGGAATTTATGAGACACAATGAAAGCAGTTCTACAAGGAAAATTCATAGCAGTGAAGGCATGTACCCAGGAAACAGAAGAAGTTCAAATGAACAACCTAATGCTGACCCTCAAGCAACTTGAAAAAGAGGAGAAAGACAAACCCAAAGCTCACACTAGGCAAGAAATTATAAGGACCAGAGCAAAAATTAATGCAACAGAGAATAAGAGAATGACACAAAAAGTCAAGGAATCAAAGAGTTGGTTCTTTGAAAGGATAAATAAAATTAACAGAACCTTAGTCAACCTTACCATACAAAGGAAGGGAAAGGCTTAAATCCATGCAATTGGGAATGAAAAGAAAGAAATAACCACCTACCCAGTGGAAGTCCAAGGGATAATAAACATCTGCTTTGAAAAGTTGTACTTCAATAAAATGGAAAATATAAAAGAAATGGATAGATTTCTAGACACACATGAAATTCCAAAGTTGAATGAAGAAGATATAGAAATGTTAAACACCCCAAATATCAATCTTTGAAATTAAAAATGTAATTTTAAAAAACCTACCAACAAAGAAAAGCCCTGGTCCTGATGGTTTTACTGCTGAATTCTATGAAACTTTTAAAGAAGTGTTAGTGCTACTACTGCTCAAACTCCTTAATGAAACTGAAAGGGAAGCAGCACTCCCAAATTCACTTTTGGAAGCAACTATTACCTTGATCCCAAAAGCAGAGAAAGACCCAACCAAAAAAGAGAACTACAGGCCAATCTCCTTAATGAACATTGATGCAAAAATCCTTAGTAAGATACTGGAAAACAGAATACTCTATCCTTTCTTAACTGAGGTAACATATGGCCTTCAGCTTTGCCTTGGAAGTTATAGTCTTCTTACACAGCACAATTTTTAATTATGATTTCATTGTCTCCTTTCTACTTTCTGTGTACTCTATCATCCTTCAATGTTTTGGCAGGCTTAGGTAATAGAAGCCATCAAGAATCAAAACTTCAAAAGCAAAATTGACCTACTTTTTCAGGGAAGCTGTGAATCCAAGAAGGTGAGACCAAACTTTGCTACCTCTGTTCTCACTCTTCTCATCCCAGGGACTGGGATACAGATGTAGAAGTACAAAGGACAGCACAGCAAGCAAAGCTTAAGCTTTCTACACAGAAAATTTGTTCTAAAAGAGTATAATATCAAGGTACTAGAAAGTAACAAGATCGTTAGAAAAAATGAATCCCATTAGTGTGTTTTACCTGCCCCGAGAGCACCTCCAAATTTCCTGTGTTTGAGGATCGTTCTGTGCAGTGATTTAGCTCAGTGGTTCCAGCACCTGCCTTGCAAGCATAAGGTTCTGAGTTCGATCTCTGGTAACCACATAAAACAAAGATCACTCAGTCTCAGACTGAGCATCTGCTGCTACATGTACAGGATGCTGACACAGGTTATGCCCGAGCCTGAGAACAAAGAAAAGGGAGAGCCACAACACAGAGAAAGCAGGCGGGATCTTGTGCTTGGTTGTCTTTTAAAATAAAAATATCAATATTCTATGGTATTTTCACAGGACTCAAAATCTGACAGCACTATATTCCATTATAAAATGGAAGAAATAATGACCAAATATTTCTAAATTAGATGAAAATTATGACTCTACCTATCCAAGAAATGCAAGAAGGATACATCCAAGAAAATCCACAGACATGATACAGTTAAACTGGCAAAACTCAGAGACAAAAAGAACCCAAAACCCAGCAGGAAAGAAGTGACATTACCTAAAAGGGATTTTTTTAATTAGTTTTTTTTCCCCAGAAGCCATAGATGTTTGAAGACAACAGGGTAACATACTTAAAATGCCAAAAGGAAAATATGATACAATAAAAATACTGTATCTAGGGTCTAGGAATGAGCTTAGTGCTAAAGTGATGGTCTAATATCATCATTGCCTCTGGGAAATACCTTATTTTACTTAATTATGGCCCAAAGCATAAAAGTAGTGATGGTAGAATTCAAATATGCAAAGAAAAGCTATAAAGAACTTTCTTTAAATGAAAAAGATAAAATTCTTTTTATCTTATTTAAGACAGAAATATAAAATATGTATGCATCCAAAAAAACCAGTTCACACAGGACTTGGTACTATCCACAATGTCTGACACAGTGGGAACTGAGGCTATAACCTGGTTATGAGCAAGACTACTGTACCCTGAGATGGTAAAGAAATATCTTCAGGGTCAGGGATTTAGCTCAGTGATTCTAGTACCTGCCTTGCAAGCACAAGGTCCTAAGTTCGATCGCTGGTAACCACATCCAACAATGCCAGGCAGCGTGACTCCACCCACCAGCAATCAGTACCACACACCACAGTGCCAGGAGTGGAGACTCAGTCCACCAGCAGTCAGTTCCACACACCACAGTGCCGGGCGTGGTGGCTCACGCCTGTAATCCCAGCACTCGGGAAGCAGAGATAGGAGGATTGCTGAGTTCAAGGCTGAGTTCAGGATCAGCCTGAACTACAAAGTGAGACTCTGTCTCAAAAAATAAACAAAAGAAAGTATCTTTAGATGAGGCCCTGAGGCAAAGTGCTCAGTATAGGCCTAATTTTCTTGTAAAAAGTCATCAGGAGGCCCCTAATCCCATTTCTCCAGGGCAAGGGTTTTTAGAAAACTTAATCAAAATTCTTCCTGTATAGTGTGTGAAAATTTAAAATAAACCTGTTATCATGCTTACCCCACACGGTAGAGATCATGTGTTCTGTGTTTTTAAATTGTTCACTTTGTAGAAAAGTAAATACAAACTACGGATGGATTGTGTTATCTATTTGTCTTTGATGAAGATCAAAAAAACAACTATGATTAGAATTCTCAGGGCAAACTGAGTTTAAAAAAAGAAAAGATTGAGAAATCAATTTGTGCACGTCTGTTCCCTTCTCTGGCTCCTCCCTCGTATTTTCTTTCTTAGATAAAATAAGCCGTTGGTCACCTTTCCACATGGACTCTCCCAGGAGTGTTCTTCTTTCCCAGGCACACACCTCCTCGAACGCTGAACCTTCTGATTGACTCTCCAAGATGAATTTCACTGCTGAAAGTCACCACGTACCTCTCAGCGATGGGAACACCATTCCTGTCATCGGCCTGGGCACCTACTTAGATCCTTACACAGTAAGCTCTCTCTCTTTTCTGCTGCATGTATGTATGTATGTATGTATGTATGTATGTGTTTATTGTTTTTAAAATGTTATCCTAATGCAAACTTTTTTGTTACATATGAAGTAGCTTTCAAGGACAACTGTGTGCCTGATTACATATTAAGTCAAAGGTTAAACTCTAGTGTTAATAATCAAAATTAGCATAAAGAATATGATTGTAAGCTTCCTTTACTGAACTTGAACTAAAATTGAATTCCCCAAATGAACTGAAGCACATGAAATTTGTGTTTATGGCTTTTGGAGTTTTCTAACGGTCTATACTTAAGAATTTTTAGATCAGTCTAACAAGTACTTAGTGAATGCCTGTCTAGCCCTAGGCACTAATTTATAAAGTGCTTCTACATTGAGAGGACATGTCTCTTCTTACTAACCATTAAAAACGTAATAATAGAGCAAGCCGCCTCTTAAACGTCTATACAAAAATAAATGTGACGTCACTGTAATCTTAGAACTATAAGCAGTATCTCTCTGAGTCACTACTACTCCTAACCGCTACTACTAATAGAAGAACCACATCTGATTATGAGGATTGAACTAGGTTTCCTTTTAAAAAATGGTGAATCTACTTAAAATAACCATTCTTACTCCATTATATTTCCGCACTGAAAGCTGATTATCAGAATAAACAGTAGTATGATGTGTTAATTTTTTACAGCTCTAACAAAACACAAAATGCATGGAATTATCACCAGGAGGAGAGATTCATTTTGACTGCTTATTTCCAAGGGTTTTGATACATGGTGACCTGGCCTTGTCTCTGGGCTGCTGATAAGGCAGAGCACCATGGCAGGGACCATCACAATGGGGCAAAGCCACACATATCATCATGGCTGGAAAGCTGAGAGAAGCAGAGAGAAGGATCAGTGTCCCAATATCTCCTTCAAGGCCTGAGGACTAGCTCAGTGG
Organism: Petromus typicus; assembly: GCA_004026965.1. Taxonomy (NCBI): domain Eukaryota; kingdom Metazoa; phylum Chordata; class Mammalia; order Rodentia; family Petromuridae; genus Petromus; species Petromus typicus. The sequence goes on from PVIR01027170.1 coordinate 15,689, forward strand.
TTTCCGAGCCTGCCTCATAAGCACAAGGTCCCAAGTTCAATCCCCAGGACACAAAAACAAAAACCCCCAACAATGTGCCTTTCACCAGCATGCCCTTCTCCGTGACCTCACTTCCTCCAACTAGACCCCACTCCTGAGGATCCATCCACTTCCCAATACTTGCACAGACTGGTGTCTAAGCCCTAGTGTGGCTTTTAAGGGATGTTTAAATGCTCTAACTGTAACATATGCATAGAAATCCTACTGAAAGCAGAATGACCATGCACAAGTGGACACTACAAAGCCAGAGATGAGTTAGCCAGCAGAGAAATTGAGCTAAGGCAAGAAATTTCAGGAAAGATGGAAAATTGAAAAGCACAGGAAATATGATATGTTCAGAGAAAGCCAGATCCGGGGTGGCTGCAATATGGAGTTAAGGGAGAGGATGATGATAATTAGATCTGTAAGTGGAAGTAAGGCTGGATTACCTTAAACACCTAAGAAAAGAGCTAGAACATCCTTGTACAGAACTCAGAAATCATCTATATCTTAGGAGAAAAGATCAGTGTTTTTGAAAGATGATTCTGATGGCAGCATATAGAGTGAGAGGCAAAGGAGTAGAAATCTCTGGGACCAAGTCCCACCAAGTGGCTGTCCTTTGAGACACCGCACAATGTCAAGGTCCAACCAAGAGCTTTATTACCCAGTTTGGGTGTCTGTTTGTCTATGAAGAGGAAGGCGAAGAGCTAAACTAAGGCACAGTATTTAAAGGCAAAATCTACTACCGCCCCACCTGTTACCAGGAGGTTTCCATGTAGAAGTGAAGAGAGAAATTAGAGAAATCATGTATTACAGAAGCCAATACAGCAATGGTTAGCATTCTAAAAACATACCATCCGCGGCTGCGCTCATCAGTTGGGTGGAGAGTTCTCACGGGAACAAGTACAAGGTTCACAGGGAGGTTACAGGATACAAAATAGAGGTTTTTAACACAGTGTCTTTATGCCAAGTTGGGTCTCGCAGTATAGACAACCAGCACCAAGAAAGTTACTACTTGTATCCCAATCCCACCTCCCTCATTTTTGGTAATGGGAAGTAATATCAATTTTGGAATAATCCTGAATCTGTGCCATCGGCTTCCTCTTATTTTTATGCCTCTTATTTCTGTTTGACCTCATTCATAATCTTGACTCCAACCACAGATATGCCAATTTATAGATTATTTTACTTGCTTGTTATATCTTCCTTAGAGTATATCAGAACATCTGGGACTTTTTGAAAATGTTAGAACTGATCCCACATCACTGAATCTAGATCTCTGGGGCTGAGCTTTATAATCTGCATTTAGTGAGCTCCTTGGGTGATTCAGAAGTACACACAGGTACATATTCCACCTTCCGTGGCACTTCTAACTCTACAAGACACAGCACACTGACCTTCATCTGTTCCCCAAATAACCACTCCTCCTAGCAAGAGGCACTTCTACCACTGGAATATATGTCTCTGCCTTCTTCCTCACATCACATCCAAATGACTGCTGAGTCTCTATAGATCTTCTCTCCAAACACTCCCTTAATTCCTACTCTCTTCCGTGTCTTTTGCCTTTACCTTAAGTTAGGCTCTTATTTACTTTTGGTCTATTCTTCCAGGTTGCTCCTCTCTAGTTAACTGTACAGACTAGGACCTTCAAGATCTTTCTGATTGTGTCAGACCTCTGGTTAGTCAGTTTGTGGTTCGCTCTCCATAAGAAGGTAAATTCTACTCTCGTTTCCCTGCACACAGGGTCTGTATGGTTTCACTGGCTTGTCAGTCAGTCCAGCTGTATCGATTTCACCGCTCCCTACACGGATGTCATTACTGAGCCTAAGTTCCCGGACAGTGCTTCCTTCTCCATGCCTTTGAACACGCTGCTCTGTACCTCCCTTTCTTTGGATTTGCTTATCTGTCAACGTCTCCTAAAGCCTAGGACTTTGACCCAGGTCAAAGGATATCTCTTAGAAATCCACCAGTGAGCCACCACACCTACCCCCCAATATGTTCACATTGGGCCTGGTGCTCGATTTTATGGTGGCAATTACCTCCCATTGTAATCACTGTCTCCCTTCCAGACTTCAGAGTCCCTTAGGAAAGAGGCCATGGTTTGTACAGCTCTGTATTTGCAGGATGCTGTCTAGTATGTAATGGATGACCAGCTGATGCTTGTCCAAGTAATGAATCCATTTTTGAAAAGGAATATAGATATTTGTGTGCATCACAGGTTATGTAGATGGAAAGGAATTGCAAGGCTATAATCAAAAATTTTCTGGACACTTCACAATGGGTCAATAACTCTTTTAAAGGTTTTATATAATGTGCACTTTCTAATTTAATCCTCACAACACTACAGAATTTATGCTAGTTAAATATATATATATATGTATATATATATTTTTCTCCAATATTTGGTGACACTAAAGGTGCTGTGTCTACCAGTAAGTATTGTTAAGTATCTACCATTTGCCTAGTGATCACTAAGGCTGAAAACATTCAAAAGCACTTATGAGTCATTTTCTACTAAGAGGTATAATTTATTTCAGAAGCTAAGACATACACCAATTAAAGAACAGTCATAAGAGGAATACTCTAAGAAATGGAGACCACGCATGCAGCAAATATCTTTGTCATCAGATATATTACCCTTTGTGAAGTAATACATGAAGTTAATGAATGTATCTCACACGATCAGAAACTAATGCAGAGAACTGTGTAAGATGTAGGTAGAACATGAGATAGGAGAAGGGATGGAGCTGACGTTAAGGAAGAAGGTAGGAGTGGAGAGTATTTTAAATCAGGCGGACCCACGGCTCCCGGTGCCAGGTCACACTCTGAGCAGCTCCTTGATCCTTCAGCCCAGGGCTGAGGTGGAAAAGGATAGAATCACCTATGCTCAGTATCTTAATTACTTTTCTTGAAGTTGAAAGAAAATACCCAATAACCAAAGTTAAGACAGAAAGGTTTATTTAGGACACAATTTTTAGAGGTTTCATCCATAACCACCTAGCTCCAAGTAGGACAGATGGCAGCAGCTATTGCAGAGGAGAAATAATCATGAGGGGTAGAAAGTAGCAAACTAACAACGGCAGCTATTTCTACCCTATGTCTTGTCCAGGTTACTTAGGGCGGGCAGCACTAATCCCCTTGATCCTAGTGCCCTCGATCTGTGCATTGCACCACGGATCAATATGATATCACCTCTAACTCTACAACACACAATTACACTGACCTTCATCTATTCAAAGTCCATCCCTTCTAGATAAGTCACCCCTCAACAAGCCCCACTTAATGAGGGGGGAAAAGAATGTGATAGTAATTTTTTTCAAAAAAGGAAATAACATATATATATAGGGGGTGAGGGGTTGTGGGGTGGGTAGAGGAATAGGGAAAAAATGAGAATCAGGTTGGTACAAAATCTCAATGTTGAATGCAATGATAATGTGCATATATAATGTACCAATAAAGATTTGAATAAAAAAAGAAGCCTCATTTCAGTTCATGAGGCTTTGGGGGGACAGCTACATACAAGCCTTACCATCCAGTTTGATCACTATAAATAAAAGTACTGAATAAGATTAATTTCAAAATGAATGTAAGCACCAGAGATGATGTCTTATGACAAACTTTAGTTTTCTGTACTTCGCTTGGCTGAAATTCATTTCAAAATCTTACAAGAACAGATGGAAGACAAAGGCCACCATTTCTATGGACAATCAAACCTATCAATGTTTGTACATGGGTCCTGCTTGGTTTTGAAAGGGCAGTTAGAATGCAGCCAGATGTCAAGGGGAAATTCAGCCATGTCTTCAGTGAGGGATGGAGGTTGGTATTGGCATTTCTCTTTACTTTTAGTACTGTACAGTGTGTATCCTGGCAATACCTATGACAACTTCACACCCAAACTCCCTGCCACAGCAGCCTCAGCTCTTAGAAATCAAAGGCTGAATGCAATGGTGATGCGTGTATATAATCTTGTCCTGGTTACTTAGGGTGGGTCACACCAATATGCTTGATCTGACTTTTGCCTTCTGTAATGACACAATGAATGCTTCACATGGTGATATAAAAATATTTTGGTGAGGATGAAAAGTAACAATCACAAGGTAGAAAAGTGTACTATTTCAAAAGTAAACTCTTCCTCCTTTAACTTTGGGTGTTATACAGTTGTCACTACCATGAGAAAAGTAACTAACACAGAACTTTGGTACCAGAGGAGTGGGGTGATGGCTGTGACATTACCTGGCCATGTGGTTAAGAGCTTTTGAAACTGGCTTTGGGAAGGGGAAGAGTTAGGAAAGGATTGTAGCAAGGGCAAAATAGGTGTACCACTTAGATAGAGGGCAATCCTGAAGGAAAATGACACCACACCACATAAAAGTGAAAGTAAAAATAGCTTTGTTACAAGGGGAAGCGACAAGAACAAAAGAAAGTACGACAAGTAGAAGTAATACACCACCAGCTCAGGTGGTACCTCAACACCCCAAAATGACTGGAGAAATCCTAAGACCCTTTGTCCAGCATCCTGCTGGGCAGATTTTCTGTACATAGCTCTCCCGGTCTCTCACTGTTCATTTTTTTTCCTGCTAGCTTGTATATCACACTATACAAAAGTGGCTGCATGCCAATAAGGCGTATGGGTCTCAGAAGGAGTCTGCTCTCAGATTTAGCTAGGAGATGAGGATAAGTCCTTCTACCAAATATTTCCAATTAAGGTATTTATTTCTTTGCAGACAGACTCTTGAAGGACAGCCCATCTTCCATGAGCCCGCACAATCAGAAACTAATGCAAACAAAACTGCATACGCTGCAGGTAGCTCACATAGTTGCACTTTAGTCTCATGAATCTGAGTAACTCTCTCTATGCTCCCTTCAGCAGGGTTCAGAGATTCTAGCTGACAAAGTAAAGAGGGAACACCTCTCTGCTCTGTGTAGGTGACTCTGGTCAGAGCTCAGAAGACCAGGAAGCCAGTAAAGACCAGGCGGAGCATGTTTCTTCTAGGAAGAAGGATTGCATAGGCTGCCGAACCCCAGGTGGTGTGTGCTATGGCTTGGCAGAAAGTTTGGCTACATTTTCCTGGCATCCAGAAACTTCACCTGAGACTGAGATTAAGGGCAGCAGACCAATTAAGTTTGCAGAAAATGTTTCCAGTAGTCTAATGTTGAGATTGTGGCATGGCTACTGTTGGAGGCTTTTAGCCGGGTTTATAATGAAAATCAAGAATAAAGAGCCCGGCAGAATGATTTAAAACATTTTGAGTTTGGACAGAAAGAAAGCTCCAGTAAAGATGTGGTCTGCAAAGGCAGAGCAGAGATTTTGATTGCTGAGAATGAGCAGGACAGTGGAAAAATGGGATGAGGCCAGCACAGGAAGCAAAAGAACATCAACCTTTACAGCCTCAAAATTGCAAAAGTGAAAGACTGTGCTTTGAGAAGAAAGTCCCGGAGCACTGTATGCTAGAGTGGTGGCAGCCTAGAGGATTTGTTCCCAGGAGTCCGAGTGCTCAGCAACCCAGTCACTTGACTCCGACACCCAAGAGAGAATGAAGCCTGGCTAACTGCTTCATCCATCCGCAGACTTTGGCATTACCCACGTGGCACTGGTTTTAGTTGCATGTAAAATGCAAGAGTTTGGGGGTCAGGAAGGCTTCTCCCCAGATTTCAGAAAAAGGCCTGGGAGCAAGGCAGTGCACCCCTAAGAAGGCGGTGTGTGGAGCTGTGAGTTTGAAGCCAAAGGTACAGAGGAGACCCCAGAAGTTTGGGGAAGGGAGAAGCATAGAGCATCTGAGAAAAACTACCTGGAGGGAACAAAACTGACCCCAAAAAGAAGCCCTGGGAACCGCCCTCACTGAAGGCACCAGAGGGGCAGAGCCACCAGAGCCCGTTGGATTTCACAACTTGTGACAAATTGCTTCAGATGCTGAAAGTGGAAGTGTGGGTATAATGCTTGCCCTGGTGGATTTTGGGTTTGCTTTGATTGCATTCCTTTGTATCTCCATTTGATCTTTTAGAATACAAATATCTGTCTTATGTTATAGAATATTGGAAATGTTTAACTTTCACTCGAACAGCAGCTCACTGATAAGAATGTACTGTCTCAGAGGAGGCTTTGGACTTGGGTTTTTCAGCAATCCTGAAACTCTTAAAACTTCGGCAGTCTTGGAGATGAACTAATTTCTTTTTTTTCATGAAGGGATATGCATGAATCTTTGAGAGGCCAGGCGTAGAATGTTTTGACTTGTGTTTAGATGTCCCCTGAAAGCCTCGTGCTTTCTCACCAGTGTCTGAATCTAGAGTATGTAATGCTAAGATTAAGGGCATGTGGTTACTAAACCACCACATGAGTGACTGGCTTGGCACCCCTGCCCCATCTCAGCAGTCTGGATGGCATAAAAGGGGCAGAAAGACATCCTTAAGTTTCCAGCTTTTCTGTCTTCCACCTCCATGAACTCTTGGAGCCAGCCAGTTATGGATTGAAACTTTTAGGATCACTGAGCCAAATAACTCTCCCTTTTAATGTTGAGTGGTAGCTATTTTTATCTCAGCAATGAGAGACAAGTAATGAAGACACTCATCGAATTTAAAGTGAATTAAAATGAGAAGAGTCAAAGTACATAGAGACTCACTGAGAGAATTTCTGTAATTTTTTTAAACAATAATTGTGGTGGGTTGAAGGCATGAGGAAAAAAAAACTTGTATGGACTCTAGGAGGGAAACAATTTGGTAACAGGGTAAAGACTATGGGATAACTCTACAAAGCTTGACTGAAAATTGGATCCACATGAAGGAGGGAGAATGTCAGATTCAAAGATCATAAATGAAATTTTTGGCGCAGATTATCATACTCTGAATCTAAGATTTTGAAACTTTTGAAATTAACTTACCCTATACTGTTCATCTATTCTTTTTAAATTAATATTTTAATGTTTGAAATATTATGCCTTTAGAGACAAATAAATTTAAAGCTAGCATCTGGATAACCACCACCTAGATTAAAAATAAGATTACCATATCCCAGAAACCCTATGTGTGCTCTTTACCAATCCAAACTCTGCACTCTTTAGAAACATAATTGCTTGTCTAATTTTGTGGGCTGTTTCTATTATTGGCATGATTTAAGCACATAACTTAACAATATAGTTTAATTTTGTCACTTTTAAAAACCTGGTATGAGGGCCGGGGAGTTAGCTCAGTGGTTCCAGCGCCTGTCTTGCAAGCGCAAGGGCCCAGGTTCGATTCCCCGGTAACCACATAACAATACTGGGTGTGGAGTCCCCACACCTAGCAGCAACCAGTACCACATACCACAGTGCCGGGCGTGGTGGCTCACGCCTGTAATCCCAGCACTCGGGAGGCAGAGGCAGGAGGATTGGGATGTGAGTTTGAGGCTGAGCTCAGGGCCAGCCTGAACCACAAAAGCAAGACCCTGTCTCAAAAAAAAAAAAAAA
>PVIR01027171.1:0-23117 GCA_004026965.1 Petromus typicus
TTTGTGCAGTATGTTTTGCTCTATCTGAGAACATGATAAATTTTAATTAGAGAAAAACAGAGTTCATGGTGTTTCTGTATAAACCAAGAAGGTATGTCTGGGCTAGTTCATTTTTGCTGGTAATTGAACTTTCAAGTTCCTAGTGATAAAATTTCAGTCAGTAAAAAGAACTTGCACAAGTGTTATTTGTGATACTGGATTTAATGAATAGTAACCTTCTGGAAGTCAATCCTAGAATCACTTTGTACCGTTTGCCATGTATTACACCAAAGGAAGTCAATTTAGTAAAGGATAACATCTTTGCTAAGCACTTTTTATTATTTCACTGCCTTGTGTGAGAATACATGTGTGACTGTGCAAAGTCATAGAAAATTACTCTTCTAAACCCCAAAGTTAAAGGAATAAGAATGTTAAAAGGGATTAAGCTATGCCTAAAAATACATAGCAAGTTCCTCTTTATATACTGAACCATCATTAACACATCTCTGAATTTGTTAGAGATCTCTTTCATCTGTTTGAGTTAAAATTGGTCTGAAAGTCTAAAATGGCTTTTAACTGACACTATTTCCTAATTAGCATGTGGTATAACTGGGAAGGTATGGCACTTGCTAGTTTGTACACACTGCACTCAATACCATCAGCACTAGGATCCACTGGATGTCTTCTGCAAATTCGTTAGATGGTGGGACCTTTCAAGAGAAAATTTCTGTCTTCCCCCCACCCCTCAGTTTGCCATATATTCCATACCACAACACAACAAGGAGTGTATCTTATGACAGTTTGCTCTGTCAAATGTTCATTCATTATGGTGGAATAATAGAGCCTAGACCTGTGCTTTTTTTTTTTTTAACAAAAATAACATATCTACACCCTCATAATTTAAATCTTCACTCTTTAAATATGTTAACTTGAGAAGAGTTTGGCAATTTTTATAAATTTGGGCTTTTGAATTGTCGGCAGTATAGACATAAGGATTGGGGGACAAATAAGGGAAAGTTCTGAATACCATACTAAAGAATTTGGATGTTATTGAGGGTGATAGAGATCCAGGATTTGAGCCATGTTTTATTTGTTCTTCCTTATATCTTCACATATTACTCTGCCAGTTGTGCATAGAATCTGTTATGCATTGTTTTTATCTAGAGAGTGGAAGGAGCTCTACAGGAGAGATTTCATATAAAAGTAGTTACAGGAACCATTGCCAAAGATCTGTCAAGAAATAGTAAAAGTATGAACTAGAGTGGTGGCAGAGAAGGAAATAAAGGGATAGCAGATGTGAGAGTCAATGGAAGGTATGATGTGGCAATTAACTGACCTTGGAGAGTCACTGTTTCTATTTGCACTCCACTGACACTGAACTTTCTAACATTACCGATCAGTTTGTCTTTAATTTCAGGGAACTCTTTGCAGTGGCCTACTGTGCATCACCCTTGTGCGAGGCACCAGGATCCTGTTCGTAAAGGCTTCTTACTGTGACTTTTATGGTACAATTCTGTTTCTGTTTTCCTTCTCATACATCTCTGGGCTCTTCTTTATAAATTCCTTTCCTAGTTTCTCGGGACTCTGGTCCACACTGCTGCCTCATTGTCTTCCTTTTGCTGTGTGATTTTAGTTCTCATCTGTCCCTATGCATTGGACATCTGCATTTTCTGTGGCTCTTGCTCAGCTGTTTTTATCGCCTCTAGATCCATATTTCAAACTGCCTAGTGGATATCTTGTGTTGAATATTACAGGCCCTTCAAACTCAGTTTGCCCAAGTAGTTTCCACCTTCAGCATCTCACACGTGCTTCCTGCTCTTCCCATAGTCTCTGTCTAAGCAGACATGTGTGGTACCTTGTCAGTCCCATTCTCAGAGGAGAAACCTGGACATACTTCTCAACTACCCTTTTCTCAGCTCTGCCCATGCAAGTTTATTTGATCATTACATCAGTTTCATAAAGTAGAATTAACAGCACCTTATAAACCCTTTGACTTTTAGTCATTCATCAGGTGATGCACTTTATAGTCTCTGTGGGCATTTTAAGTAGTTTTCCCTTAAGTTACATTCCAGTCTTGCAATTGAAGCTGCACAGTGTGCTACCAATAAAGTTATAGGTCAGAATGATTAAGAAATTTCAGAGGCCCAGAGATTTGAAATGAATACTGAAGAAGTCCATGCAGTCAAGTGGCCTGTACTTGGAGAGTGTAAGACCTCAGACCAAAAAGACACCAGTGGCCAGACACTCAGTGTGTGACTCAGGGAACTGACTGAAAGTTGGCACAGGTGCAGAAAGGGGTGGGAGCTCTTTCTTGTGAAGCATGGACTGGGCACAGGCCGCAAAGCTGTATTTGCTAACTGAAGATATCTGTACTTCATTATCTATCTTCTTCAGATCTATTTAGGTTTAGGTGTTGCACAGAAGCTGCATCTTAGCACGTACTTGATAGAGCTATTAACTGCCTTCATTAATGTCACTTTTCATTAATGATACTTTCTCTTAAAGTTTCGTTTGGTCTGAATTTTGTACACTGGGAAAGTGACTGCGTGTTCTTGATTATAGGAAGTAGGTGGGTTGGAAGATTGAGGTAACAAAAGACAACACCTAATTTGGCTCTCCACCTCCAGTGAAATGGATTTGCAGAAAAGCCCCTATGGGGCCAGGGGTGTAGCTCAGTAACTCACTATGTCCTTCAGTAGATATTAGAAATGGCAAGTAATTTCTTCTTCTGAGTGAAGGTGGCTTTCCATTCTCGCCCTATGGAATACCTGTTAAAATGATTAATTTTAAGAGTGGAGGCCGGGACCAAGGCCCAGGTAGCATCTCTCACATGTCAGCTTGTTGTGGAAGGTGGGGACTGGTTCTGGGCTCAGTTTCAACCTTTGAGCTTGGAGAAGGGGATAGCTTGTGTGTGATGTGAGTTGATTGTAAACCCTATAGTCCCCACTTTTTACTTTGGTAAAGCAGTTCAAATAAACTGCAGTAGGATAATGGTGAAAGATCTTTGTGTATTTTTGAACAGGTGGCTGTTTAACATTTTAAATACCATTGAAGTATTCAGAAGAGAGGAGCTGATCTATGTATACAGTAGTACTTCACTATCTCTAAGGAGCGGTTTCCTCACTGTGCTATTAAAGACTATGTTGTAAATCCTAAAACATTAAGCACAGATAAGCCCACTGTCTTACTGCTACTTTATAATATCAGAAATGAGTTTTCAATAGCCTTGTAAGATTTTCTACATTTTATTTTCTGATTTTCCTCATTGTTTTCTGCTCATGAAAGAAATGTCACTCTTTATCCTTATATTTTTAGTTTCCAGAATAGCTAACATGGAAGAAATGTAAAGTTTTGTAAGTTTTTGAAATTCTTAGTCATTTTACTTCTGCTGCTATGCTCTACGACATCCTTTCAGACTGATTTCACTTTAGCCACAAATGAGATCTGAGAGTCATTTGTCATTCATGGCCTTTTCCTTTTAATCCAGAGATTGTCTAAATTTGTGAAACATTAAATAGTTAGGTTTATAACTTTTATATTAACAGAGCACTCCAGTTTCCCATACATCTTAAAGCGCCCTGTTCCTTCTGTCAATTTAAAATACTAATGATAGATGATAATATCACTAAGGCTAAAATAGTGCTGATTTTATAAAATAGTTGGACAGAAACCTGTTTTCCTCTCCTGTACCATCATTTTTTCTTCTGGAGACAACTCTGTAGATTGTCTGTTTGAAGTCTGTAGAACCAAGGTTATGAAAAATTAGGAGGCGATGCCAGTTTTGTCTGTGTGCACCTCCACAGTAAAGCTAGAACTGAGAACCTAGGTTCTTGTTTTTACAGAGTCATAGCTATGTGTCCTTGCCTCCTTAGCCTGTTTTATTAGTTTAAACTGGGAATATTAATGGAACTCATCCTTCACCTATTGCCAACATTAAAATCACTGAAATAATTTTTGTAGGGTTTGTGGCACTGTGCCTATTACATACCAAGGGAGAAAGCATCAATTGTGGTATCGCCATAAGAAAATAACAGGTGACATCATTTGACCAGAAGGATAATGTTTTCTTGGAATGTAATTTCAAGCTTTTTTTCTTCTGTGAAACCCCTTCATGCCACCTTTTTGCTATTAATAGTTTTTTACTATGGCTGCCCCAGATTCCTGTTTGAAGGTCTCAGAGACCAATTTGTCACTTAGAAACTGGCATCAGTGGAACAGCTTATGACTCAACAATTGCATCATCCTGGATAAACATCAAATGGATGGTGGCCAGGACATGATGTGATGAAAGACATTAATTTCTGCACTCCTTTTTCTTTGCTATAAGACTGTTGCTGTCAAGTCCATAACATTCAGTCTAATTCATAATAAAATTTGAGGGACTTTACATATATTATGTGTTGTAAGTGAAATAATTTTATATTATCCCACAATTTACTTGAAATGTCTTAAGAGTTCTATTTTTTAATAACTAAAGAACACTTCTTTACAAAATATTTAATTACAGGTTTGTAAATATTGTCATTTCTGAAATGCTACCTATTGTGTCTTGCTGTATTACTGAATTTGATTATTCTAGTAGTCTTGGAATTTTTGGATTTTCTATGTAGAGCATCTTAACTTATTTGACCATAGAGGAAAAGCTTTCTTTCCATTTTCCCCCGTGTAATACAACGTTCAGCCTAGTGAATTTAGTGACTAAGCAGAATCTTTTTTTTTTAATTGATTTTATTGGCACATTTTATGCATTCAGTATTATCACATTTAACATTGAGAACTTGTACCTGTACATGACACATCTTGATTCTTAGCAAAAATCCTATCTTAAACTAAAAGGGGCTGAGAATGAATGTAGCTCAGTGTAAAGGCCCTGGTTTCGATCCCCAGCATGGGGAGACTTCTTAGGAAAATACACTTTTGACCTTCTGGACACAGTAAGCTGTATGGAGTATATTCAGTTTTTCACTCTTCATGGGTGAAAAATGGGACAAATTTCCAACTTAAACTTACTAACATGTGCCATTTCACCATGTATTATGACATTTGTTGATGCTACCAGAAAAACAAGCAAATTGCCTATTAAACTGGAGCCATCTAGCCCACAACTAGAGTCGGCCAGTCTGTTGCTTGAATTTCATTGTCGCTGTTCATTTTTTTTTTTTTTTCCAGATTTAGAGTTTATGCTGCATTTCTGAAATTGTTTCTGTTTTTCACCCAGGGCACTATGAGAAAAACTGAAATTTCAAACAAGGGTATTTTTCAGCTGCTGTACACAGTGTTACCCACATCTTTGGTGCACAGAAATGGCAAAGTTTTGCTAATTTCCATTGTAATTTTCAAAGATTTCCTTCTTTCTACTCTTAATTCTCATGACTGAACTTTATGATCCAACATCTGTGATTCTTATAGAAAAGTGATGGTTAAGTAAACAGAAAAGGACACAGTGAGTGTAAACTGTGGTTTAAAAAAAAAAATCCAGTACAGCTAACCTCACGCTGATTTCCACCTAACAAGTCACAGTCCAAATCATGGTATTTTACTGTCCTCAACTCTTTGTCAGTGTTCAGTAGTAAAGATAGCATGGGAAAATCATTTAACAATGAAACATTCAGTCTGTAGTTGTGGCTGTCTGTGTAACAAGTTAATGACTTGGCCTTAAAAATATCAGTTTTGTGACTCATCTTTTGGCAAGTGGTAGATATTGTGTTCCGTCATACACTATGGATGAAAATTCTGATACATTGCTTCCATTTCTCCTCAAATCCTTCAAGTTTTATTGCTGTATTTAACTACTTTGAATTGTGAATGGCTTTGAAATTGTTTTGTTGGGCTAGGATTTGAAAATACAACAGGTTTAAGAACACTAGCTCTGAGGACTGTGTTTTCAGAAATTTCATTTCTTAAACTTTGGGGTTGCTGCTTGGTGGAAATATTCAGTCACCAGTCTGATATATTCAGCAACTTCTGTTTTCTGCATGCAGAACTAAAAGCTTACGTATGAACACAGTTTGAAAATGCTTTCTAATGGCTAAATTCACATCTTAGTTTTTCCAGAAAAAGACTGATTTACTTACATAAATTTTTGTAATATTTTACTGAATACACAAATGTATACAGAGCTATGAACCAGGTTTGTTTTATTTTCAAATGTGCAGGTAATTTTAGGGAAAAAAAAGGAAAGGTTTAAAGCAAGCAGAATTCCTGTTATTTGATTATAAGTGCTTATCAGTTCCCAAGCTCTTAGATTGCATGCTTCTACTGTAAAGCTAGTCACTGTTTATTCCTTCTCATAAAAGTACTGACTAAGGCTTTGAAAATTTTACATTGTGAAGAATATTTCTAAAATAAAAAACACATCATCACTTCGGTTTTTTGGGGCGTGGTGCTGGGGATCAAACCCAGGGCCTGTCACTTGGTTTGAAAGTTTCTTTTTTATTCCCATATGATTTCTAAAATATTAACAAGTACATTTCTCTCTTTCTCTGTGTATGTGTGTGTTGTGGTATTGGGATCGAACTCTGGCCCTTTCGCTTACAAGGTGGCACTATACCACTTGAGCTAAATTCGCAGCCCAATTTTTTAAAAAATGCAAGTTACCTTCTAGCTCTGCATTTCTTTAAAGTAATTTCTCTTTATTGGACTTTGAGATGCAAAAGCATTCTGTTGTTAAGTTTGCTCAAATGTAACTACGTGGTAGCTTACCTACCTGTCATCATTGACAAAAATATGTGAACAAGCATATGTAAGTCTGAGTGCATATATCTTATATATAATTCCTCAATACATAATCTTTTAAGTATTTTTTGACAGATACTTAGATACATAATTTACCAAGAGTGTGGGAAATATTGAACTCTGAGACATTTTACATTTATTTTAAAAAAGGTAGCTAGCAGTTTTATCTATAACTAGAAAATGCAAAATAAATAACTAAGTGAGTACTGGTGAAAACCATTTATTACCTATAGTAATACTACTTGGAGTATAACTGACTTTTGTATCTGTGAAAGAAGACGTCTGATATTTGTTGTTATAATTAATCTACTATACATTTAGACAGTCATGTGTTTATTATTGGTATATACTAAAAATAGAACGGCAATAGATTTTTGAATCTTGAATTCAAATTTAGATTTTTTAAGAACATATTTATATATGGCATTATATAGGGGCCCTAGGACTCTTAACATTTATGAGTCTTAGTCTTTTTATCTATTAAATGAGATGGGTAGCATCTACTTTCAGGACAGTAGTGAGGATTACAGAATGTGTGTATCAGTTATCTTCCACATAAGAAGTATACAATAAATTTTAGCTATTATGTAGTCAAGTTAAATGTATAAAGTATACTTTTAATACTTTATGAGATTTTAACCATTTCAATAGATGACAGATATATCTGTATTTTTTCTACTTAATAGATGCTTGCATCAATAATATATTGATAGTGCAGCTGGATACTACCCTTCTAGTTAACCCTATATAATATTAACTTTATCTTATTCATATAGTCATATATGCCCAACTTGGTACCTTAATGGAGCAGGATATGTCATTCATAAATTTTCATTAAAAGTACCCTCCCTACCCCTGATCGGGGCTGGGGATTTAATGCTCATTGGTTCCAGCACCTGCCTGGCAAGTGCAAGATTCTGAGTTCAATCCCTGGTACAAAAAAAAAAAAAAAACCTACACTGGCATGATCAAAATCAAGATCTGGGTTACATATAAATCTAAGAAAGAATTTATGAACTGTGATAATTGTACAATATAGAATACTTGAAAACTTAACCGATTGCCACACCATTCTATGGCAGCTCTTTTTAACCAATGTGATCTGCTCTGACAACTACTTAAGCAAAAAGTTTTTATCTGTCAATTATGATTGGAAGCAGACAAAGAAAATTAATAGCCTTTGCCTTTCATTACTGATACATAAAGTAAAAGACATTGTTCCTCAATTTGAGGACCTGGATAGAATTTCTGAATTCTGATACTTTATCATAGCCCCCAAAAAAGGAGCCTACAGGTTAAGAATGTTGATCTTGATATCAGAAAAGCGTGTGTTTGAATTCTGGCCTAGTTATTTACCAGTTTCCTTGTCTGCACCCAGTCAGCTTCTCTAAAACTATTTCCTCATCTGTAAGTGCTTAACTAGTGCCAGTATAGGAAGACTAGCAGAAGATTGAACGGAACAGTATATATAAAGAATTAATTTACAGGGCTGGGGATTTAGCTCAGTGGTTCTGACACCTGCCTTGCAAGTGCAAGGACCCAGGTTCAATCCCTAGTAACCATATACAGCAATTCTGGATGTGTTCACTCAGCACACCAGCAATCAGTACCACACACCACAATGCTGGGTGCAGTGGCTCATGCTTGTAATCCCAACACTTGGGAGGCAGAGGCAGGAGGATTGCTGTGAATTTGAGGCTAACCTCAGGGCCAGCTTGAACTACAAAGCAAGATCCTGTCTCCAAAAAAACTCACAAAACAAAGAATTTGTACAGAGGTGCTCAGTAGGGGCCAGTGTTCTAGCTGTGACCTCATAAATACCGCGTGTCAACAGCTTGACAATAGTTTGCAAGATACATGAATACATACAGAAAAGATAAGTTAAATAAAATAAAGTACGCTGACCCCCAGAGAAGCTTAATGAATTAAAGGAGTTTCTGATAGAAACAGGGTACATGTGGAAAATCCTCATATGAATATAAAAAAGTAACAAAGTCCTCATGTGAAGTTGCATGGTAGTGTGTAACAGTCTGGAAACTGCTGTGGATCAATGCTTCAGTGTTGTTGGACATTCAAAGCCAGAAGAGCAAATGTTAGCAACACTTCCCAGGAAAAATGTGACACACAATAAGTAAATACTTTGTGGAACATAGGATCCCTGAAATTATAAAACCTAGGAAGATGTGGGGTTGGAAATGAACAAGATTGTGAACATACTGCATTTACACTGCACCCAGTGGAAGTGGAGAAGCACACAAGGTTTTTAATCAGGTTGGGGAAAGTGTTTTAGCACTGGGGCAGGTGGAGTGGAAAGAGAGCCAAAGCCAGGACTAACAAGTGTAAACCACTGCAGGGTTAAGATAAGCAGTCAAGAAAAACATGCATTTGGACAGTGGCAGTCAGTGTGCAAGAAGGAAAAAGTACAGGACATAGAGTTGTTCTAGAAGTAACAACTAGGATGTGGGGAAAGGGTTGGGATTGGCAGATTCTTTGCCTAAGTTACCTAGCATGGAAAATGGAAGACAGATCTTTAAGAATAGAAAAAGTTCAAGATGGTGGCCCACACCTATAATCCCAGCACTTTGGAGGCCTAGGTGGAGGATCTAGAGTTTCAGTCCACCCTATCAGGTCCCTGGCTCTGAAACTAAACAGAGCAGGGAAGAGACTGATGAAGTAAAGTAAAGGCTCATTGCGTGGGATGCCTTACTGGATTAGCTGGGCATGGTAGTGCGTGTCTGTCATCCTAGCACACTTCAGACAGTCTACCAAAACCTTGTCTCAGAATTTAAAAAAAAAAAAATGAGTGGAGTAAGATTTGGAGATAAGTTGCCATCTTTTTCAGGTAGAAATGAGTGACACTTTAAAGATGTCTGAGATACATAGTTAGAAGGCAATAACATTGATAATTCTGTACATTTCAAAGCATATATTCTTGGATGCCCTTAAGTAAACATCAGATTGAAAGAAAAGTCTTTACAAATTACAGTGAAAACAATTTTCACCTACTGTCCTTGCCAATCTCAGTTTTAGTATAGTATTTACATTTACTGCTCTTTCTTAGAATTCATCCCCTGATGTCAGCTGAGCAAACAAAACAGAGCACACAGACTGAGAAGGAAGTGCTTGGGGCCTATGAGATTTAAAATGTTTTTCTCCATCTTTGGCACTTGGTTTGTAGAATGAAGGATGACACTGTTGTTAGGAACGAAGTTATGTAATATAATGACTGAACACAGGAGCAATCCTTCCAGTGAGAAAGCACTGATTTAAGGGGACCATTTTCTCTCACATAAATAGAGGCCCAGAGAACCCCCTTCCAGATCCATACTGATTTATGTTTTCAGTTTCAGTCATGCAAACTAAGCCCGAGATGTTAAGTGGAAAGCCATTGGTGTCTCAGAGGTCTGAAGAATAACTTTTAAATCTTCCTTCACAAATAATTTTCTCTGCCTATTACTACACAGATTTTGTTGATATAAAGCCAAGGGAATGTTCAATCTTTATTTGGCTTGTTAAATAAGATAAAATACACGTTCCTAAAACTATCTAACAGTATTATTCCAAGTCTTTCCCTACTGCATTTTTTTCTGTATTTGATTAGAAAACTTATTCCATAGTTTATTATCAAGCAAATCCATTTAATATCAAATCAGTAATATTATCAAATTAATATTACATCCATGATCCTTTAGCTAAAGCAAAGACAAACTGATAAATGGGCAGTCACAATATATACTCACCTGCTGTGTACAGCCAAGTATTTACATTTTTCCTAATGAACAAAGATAAGAAAAGTACAGGTGACTTTAATGTGTAAAAACCACCTTTTGGTGCTAAGCATAGAAGGAAGAATAAATTACTGGCCAGACTAACCCCTAGCCTGTAGAAGCTCTGGCCTCAGCTTTCTCTCTTTGGTTCCGTTTTGAATCCAAGGCTACTTATGCTCCCGCAGTAGAGTGGTTGTTTCAGTTTAAGGAGTTCAAGATTTGAAAATGTCTCTGGTCCTTGTTGCTTTTTCTTTTTCTCCTCTCCACTTTATGTTGCTGAAAACTCTATGGCAAAAGTTTCTCCATGGCAGCACTACCAACTTCTGAAGTGGAATAACTGTCTGAGGTTGGGGGCTGCCTACATGATAGGATGTCTGGCAGTATCTCTAGCTTCTTATCACTAGGTACCAGTAGCATTTTGCCAGTCTCAAATTTGTCCTGGAAAGCAAAATTTCTTCTCATTAAGGTCTGCCATATGCTATTTGGGTGAAAATTGACAAGTCAAGGAGACATTTGTTGTTAAAAATTAATCCAGTTATAGCAGCTGTAGGTCCAGGATTTTTCCCATTTTAATACTTGTTTTTCTCAGGTGATTATATGCTTTTTGCTCTTTTCTTCAAATGGATTTCTTGTATTGTATCAAAATAGTACTAATTACATTCATTTAAACTGAAAACTAAAGAAACATCAGTTGGGTTAAAAAGTTAGCATTTCTGTCTTCTTTATGGAGAAAAGTATTTAATAATTTAATAAGCAATGATGTATACTTTTGCTAGGTACATTAATATGATAATTGAGAATCAATATGATAATTTTCACAGCAGGACCCATGGATTCCTCAAAGTCCCCAAGGGCCTATGTGAATTATTTTGGTTGATAGTACAGACCTTATTTGCTTTTTCACTTTGTTGAAATTTTGCACTGCTAGCACAAAAACGAAAATGAGGGAACTGCATGTGACTTAGTATGTAGGCATTTATTCACTGCTACATAGTTAAAGCTCCACTTAATAGCCTTGATGAAGAAAAACAATTACTTGTGAAATTCCAACTATGTATACATCTTTACTATGTGTGACACAGAGGACAGAAGGTGCATACAGTATTTGATTTTTCCTTCAAAGAAAAGCAAGTTCAAGGTTAAATTTTTTAAATGTAGTTTTTTCTCTTGTAGAGTGCCATGGGGGAGAAATTATGATTTTCAGCCATGGATATCTATTAGTTGTTTTCTCAGAAATGCTGGAACTGAATTTAGTATGTGCCCTACAGAAAACAATGTAGTATTTGATAAAATACAGGTTTTAAACAGAAATTGGAATTTTATCTGCCACTGTGAGCTTGGTAAATGTAAGTTTTATATATTATGTAATGGATGGTGTCAGTATTTGAAAGATTGGGAAAACCTGAAACTAGTTTTCTAAGATTACTAATACCTTACGTAGGTTGACAATCCCTAGTCCAAAAAATTGGAGTGCTCCAAAATTCAAAGGCATTTGGGTGCTGAAATGATACTCAACAGTTTCAGTTTGATATCTTTTCAGAAATTGAGGCGCTCACCTGGTAAGATCTTTGTAAGTACTCCAATATCTAAAAATGCCAATATTTGCAGGACTTCTGATCTCAAGCTTTTTAGATAAAGGATACTCAACCTGTATTACAAAAGTATGCATGGAAAAAGATCCATTCAAAGTGTCAGACAGACCATTTTTTTTTCTTATTAACAGTCATATTAACAGAAGTTTACTGATAAGGTTTTAGATTCCACAGTGAAATATTAACCTTTTAAAAAACTAATGAATCTTGATGAAAAATTTTAAAATATTGTGTATCATTACCTGAATTTAAGCCTCTGAGGGTCCAATAAGCTCCCCTAAGATCACAGAAAATGCATTTAACCCTTAATCTTTCCTTGGGGTGTTCTGGCAGGAAAAGGAGTCAGAGAGGGAAAAAAGGTAATCCCTAGAGGTAGAGACTTGTTTAACAAGTACTAAATGTGATTTTATAATGTACCCAAGAATGCAGGAACACAGTTGAAGTTAAAACCAGCTGTCTAAATGGTCATACAATTGTCCCAGCATTGAAGCTGGGATTTGAACACAGCTTGGTTCTAAGACTCTAGCAGTACTGTGACATAAAGGTGGCTAAAAAATACTGCAGTTCCACTGCTATCTTCAGACAGAATGCAAAGTTCCTCATTATTTCAGTTATGCACTTCCTAGATAAGGCTTAAGTATCCTCACAGTGCCTGAAACTGAGGTGCCAGGAAATGTCTGCTGAGTAAATGGATGTGACTTAAACTGCATATTTCATTCTTCTAAAAGTGATTAATATTACATCCATGATCATAACTTTCTTGTAAGAAAATTACATTAAAAAAGATAAGCATTTTTATTTTCTCTGTAACCTCAAACAGGACTCAGTGTCCTGCACCCTTAGCATTTTGTGTAGAAATCAACATCCTTTACAGATGAATTTTTGTTCCTGGCTTTTCACTTAAGTAGGTTTCACTTCAGTACCTGAGATATAGTCAGTTCAAGATGGAACCTCTCAGCATCTTCTGTACATGGTAAAGTCCTTAATACCAGGGCATTTTAGCTTTTCCATTCCAACTAGGAAAAATGTACACTATTCTGTGGTGTGTGCCTTTAATTTCTTTTGCTTTTATGTTTTTAATTGTTGATGCTTTTCCCTTTAGTTTTAGCCATTTTTATTGTACTTGACTCCACTCTCCTTACTTTTTCTAACACAAAAAGTCAAGAGAAGAAAGATTTATTTTGGCACACAGTTTGAGAGGTTTTGGTCCATAATTCACTGCCTCCAAGTGGCATGGCAGAGGGGCAATGCAGAGGAGAAACTGTAGCAGGCAGAAGGCAGCAAAAGCATCTAAACAGAAAATAACAAGGATTGACCTATCTGTCTCATATCTTATCCCAGCTGCCCACCCTTGGGGCAGGTAACATTCATATCCTTCATCTTAGCGCTCTATACTCCAGATGCAGTCACCTCTGAAAAGCCCTACTTATGACTGAATGAGGCTTTAGGGGGATATCCAGACACAAGTCATAACAACCCTTTTAGTCACATCATAGCAAATACCATGTGCAGCTGAAGACCATTTCTTGTTGATTTTTTCCAATAGCTCTCTATAGGCTATCAAGTCCTCATATTTGTTTAAAGCTACCCCCTTTTGATATGTATGATATACCTGCAGCTTTCCATTTTCTTCATTCTCACCTGCTGTAACCCAGAATAACTGCCTAAAGACCAAAAATCTGATTAGCTCGTTTTATTAAAAGATCTACTTGTTCATGTTGTTTTAACTTTCCCTTTTGACATGTGTAGCCCAGTTAAATAGCTTAAATGTTTTTTGCATGTGTGATAATTTATATGTGTCATTTAAGGAGAACACTGTAATTTAAGGGGAACTAAGTCTTAGATTAATAATATATTTAGATTTATTAGATTAATAATATATATCTTCCTTTTACATATAGTTTACTCATAATATTCAGTTTTCCAGAAATAGAAAAGAATGAACACATATCAGCTGCGTGATAGTTGTTGGAACTATGTTTGTTATTTACTTTCACAAAGCAAGACCTGAATAATATCCTCCTCAGTTTGTTGATGAGAAAACTGAGGCTTAAAACAATTAGATAACTACCTAAGGTCTCAAGTTATCAGTTGGTACAGGGAAGTCTGAAATATACCAGTTTATGTATGATTTCATGTAGAGGTGGTGGTAAAGCTGTACATGCATGCATGTGTGCAGTATAAAGAGAAAATATCGCAGTTAACCTTTTAAATCGTTGAGTAATGGTCTTACTTTCTATAAACTAAACATACAAGCAACTGGTTGGTTCCTAAAAACAGATGCCAGGTGACAAAGCCTGCCTGAACCAGAATAGGAGCATCTTCAGAGCAGAAGCCAGGAAAGGTTTTGTGTCCCCATCACATTACTGCAGCTCTCTTCATTACTCCAAGACATTCCTAACTCTCCGTAAAACTCTGGGCCAAAGCAGCTCCATTAGTCACTGGTCACTCTGACGTGGTGGTGTGGGTTGTGTCTAGAGATCCCCTAAATCCTCAGGCAGTCTTTTTCAGAGGTAGTTAAATCTGGAATGTGGGACGCCAGTATTAAGGGCGTGTGATTACTAAACCACTACACATAAGTGATTGGTGATACAATAAAAGAAGTAGAAAGACACCCTTAAGATCGCTGATTACATTTGCTACCTGTCCATGCCACGTTGTTTCTCCTCTCTGGTGCCTGTTTGCCACCCTTGCCTTGGAGCCAGCCAATAATGGACTGAAACATTCACGACCTGAAAGCTAAATAAACCATTTCCCCTTCAGCTTAAGAGAAAAGTAACACAACCTTCTCTACAAAAGCCATTTCAGGTGATGGTCACCTGTTACAGGCTTTCAATATGTACTCATCCAGATCTTGCAAAGAATAAATGCCTCATGGTACAGTGAAGCATGCAGACATTCTTAAGAGTATTCAGAGTTGGAGTGGTGGGAAAGTGCCTTATTGGCTAGGCTTCCTAGATAAGCAGACAGTTGGCAAGATGTAGGAAGTTAATTTGAAGACAGGATTTGGGAACTTTGGGGTTTACTGACTTCTAACGTTTAACAAACTATTATTCTACAGTTACTCTCTTTTAACTTTTATTCCTAAACAGAACAAAAAGATGTACATAATGCGATCAAAATAGATAAAAAATTTTTTAAAAATAAAACATTCATTATTGCTATCAAAGACAGGCTGCCATTAACCTCCCCCCCCAATATTCCTTTAGCTTCACTTATCCCACATTATTGCCATTTT
The DNA here is from genome assembly GCA_004026965.1 of Petromus typicus. Taxonomy (NCBI): domain Eukaryota; kingdom Metazoa; phylum Chordata; class Mammalia; order Rodentia; family Petromuridae; genus Petromus; species Petromus typicus. The sequence goes on from PVIR01027171.1 coordinate 15,312, forward strand.
CTGGATCTGTTCTGGAAGTTTCTTTTATGGATGTCTGATGAGATATGATCAAAATTACAGTGAATGCTGCTGCCAAGTGCCACTGAAAGCCAGGACCATAAAAACATTATTACAGTATTCCTTATCTACTTTATTCATGAGATCTGACATCAGGAAACTTCTGCCCTTCCCCCAGATTAAAATAACCATGAAAGGAAAACATTTGGAATTGATTCAGGAACATCAACAGTATAAATGAAGACACTCATGAAAAAGAACTTCTAGAACTGCTTCAATAAGTGGGAAAAATGGTAGTCTAAGCGTATTCAAAGCAAGGGAAAATATTTTGAGGGGGATTAATGTCAATGTATCATTTACTACAGTAAATACTCACTGTATTTTTATCACAGCTTGTAACCTGATAAAGATAACCATTTCTAACTAGAGTTTAAGCATATGATTTTGTAAATGAGATTTAGTGCTGTGAAACTATTTCATAACAGGATAACAAAGTGACAGTTCATAAACAATCTATTTCTGATGCCATCTTTTTTAGAGAATAAAGAAAAGTTTAGAAAGAGGTAGTGTGGTATCTTACTTTCCCATTGCTGGAACAAAATACATAAGTTAAAGGAGGAGAAGTTTATTTTGGCTCACGCTGTAAAGAAATTTCGGTCCATAGGTGGCTGGTTCCAAAGCAGGGTGGCATGGCAGAGGAGAAACAAACAGTTTGTGACACGTCAGGCAAAAAGGAAAGAGAGAGATCAGAGAAGAGAATGGAGAGAAAGGACATACCCTTCTCGGATACACCCACACAATAACCTACCTCCTCTTTCCAAGCTGCATCATACCACATCCATCTATAAACCTGGACCAGCAAGTGATGATTATCACACACCTATGATCCAGTCAACTCCCAAAAGCTTCACATAAGAGTGTGTGAGGCTTTGGGGAACATTTTAGATGTATACATGACAACATACTTTATGTAGAATTCCAAAAATCAGTAAGTCACTACCATCCTTTTTCTTAGAAGTCTACTTGAGAACATACAACCAAATAAAGAATGGACAGTTTGTAATTACAAGCAGAAGGTTAGAAATTCTTTTTAGCTATGTAATTCAGTTTAGTTCTAAAATTGACATGTAAGATGGAAAACTCTTAGGAAAATACAATATTGGAAGTCACTGTAATTTTTCCTGTAGCAATAAAAGGATTGTTGTCTTACTGTTTACAAACAAATGTGGCAGAATGTTAGGATTTGGTAACTATAGATAAACAGTAGGACATGTATTGTACTTCTTTCAACTTTTCTGAGGTTGAAGTTTTAAAGAAAAAGTATATGGTGTTTAGAATCAACATATTACGTGTGTGTACTATCTTTAAAAACCACAAACAAAGAATGATACATAACCATTATAGTTGGGTATTACCCAATTTTGCTGTACTCTTATCTGTATGTAAGTCAGTCATAAGAATTTCAAACTTAGAATTTATAACCATTTACAACCATTGGGCTGCTAATGATTTAGCTCAGTGGCGCCACTGCCTGCCTTGCAAGTGCAAAGTTGTGAGCATGATCTCCAGCACTACAAAAAGAATTTTACGACCATGTATTTTATGATAAAAGGCCTTTTAACTTAACATGTCCGAAGCACTGATAGTGTATATTTCCTAAAGAGTTTTACTTTTGTTGTTAAGTTACTTAGTAAAGAATTGTTTCCATTAAAAAATTACATGCCCTTTAAACACTAATAAACCATATCTGCATTTCTTATGGTAAAAATGAAAAATTAGATCTGGTAAGAGAAGATTTATGTTTTCCACTTTTATAAAACTGATTTTATTGGTATATTTTATATGCATGTTATGATCACAATTGACATTAAGAATTCATACCAGTGCATGACACGACTTCTCATTTTCCCATTCCCCTGTCCTCTCTACAACCACTACCTGCTTTGTTTCATTTTTTTAACCATCGAATTTTTTCTTTCCCTTCTTTATTTTCCCCTACCCCTCTTTGCCCTTTTCCTTTTGAACATTTTCTTCCTATTTCACAATAGCTGTCATACATTTTAGCACTCATTTACACCATCAGATCCTCAAATCAGAGAAATGATATGGTATTTATACATCTATGACTTATTCATTTATGAGTATGTCCTCAAAGTACGTCCATTTGAGTATAAATGATTCAAATTTATCATTGTTTATGGCAGAGTAACACTACATTTGATAGAGAAACTACATCATCTTTATCCTGTCTCCTGTAGATGGACATTTGAGCTATTTCCAAAATTCAGCTATCACAAACTGAGTTGCTATAAACATGGGTGCACATGACATCACTGTGGTATGATTCTTTTAATTCCTTCATGTGTATATACCTGGTAGGGAAGTAGCAGGGCCAAACAGGACCCTGAGTCCTAGTTTTTTAAGGAATCTCTACACTCATCTCCACAGTGGTTGCACCAGTCTCCATTCCCACTCACAGTGGAGAAAGGAACCTTTCTCCTCACAGCCTTGCCAGCATTTGTTGTTGATTTCATGACAGCACCCTTTCTTTGTGGAGTGAGATGATATCTCAGTGTTGTTTTTATTTGCATCTCTCAATGATCAGCGATTAGGAGTATTTTTGTTGAGAGAGGAGGACAGAATGGTCCTCACTGTTGCAGGCTGGTGCTTTTCTAGTGTTAACTACAAACCAGACAGGTTATGAAAGTAATAACTGCTGGACTATCTTTTTAAGCCTTAAGAAATGATGGTTTCCCAGTATGAACACTGGTCCTGTATCTGTTTTCATTCCCAGTCTCTAAGATAATAAACTTTTTTGTTCCAATAGAGGACTGTAATAGCTGAAATAGTATAAGATCTTAACATACGGGGTGCTAAAGCAGGAAGATCACAAGTTGAAACCTACTCTGATTGACTTAGCAAAATTCTGTCTCAAAAAATGAAGGTCTGGGGAATGTAGTTCAGCATAAAGACCTTGGGTTCATTCCCTGGTGATTCAGAGATGAGATGGAGAAGGAGATTGGTATCATAAGCAATTAAAGAAGTAGGAAGCATCTTTTTGAAGTGATGGTAATACCTATTTTGTGAGTAGTTATATGACTTACTCAAATTGTACACAGGAAAATGGTAATATTTTGTAATACCTTCATAAATGTGATTATAAAAATAAATAATTAAAATTACAATTGCTAAATGAAACATGACCTTACCATTCTGTTGGGGTGTATGTCAAAAGAAATGACCTCATTTTCATCATTGCAGTGTATTTAGATGGTAGATTATGGTGCTAGAATCCGAAGCTTCAGCTCCCTGACTGCTGACAGGGAGTTAGAAACTTAACAGAAAAGTATATGACATCGGTCTTACAGCCTCAGAGTTAAATTACAACCCTGTTTTTCCTTCCCTAGCCCTGGAATGAGGCCAGATGTAAGCTCTCCTCCGTCTAGTTCCTCGACAGCAACAACAACGGGACCACCTCCCAAACTCTGCCTGGTGTGCTCTGATGAAGCCTCGGGATGTCATTATGGGGTCTTGACATGTGGAAGCTGTAAAGTATTCTTCAAAAGAGCAGTGGAAGGTAGTGTGTGTTTTGAAGAGTTCTATTTGATTCCCATTTGTCACAGTGGATTGTGAAATTTCTACTTATATACAAAGCCCACTAAGTAAGAAAATCAGTAAAGGGGAAGGAATGAGGTATCTTTGAAAACTCAGCAAGAGCTGAAAGTAAAAAAAAAAATTATAAATTGATGTGAGGAAGTTTGGTTAGAGAACTGCAGGTCATAGTATAAGACAATGCTATTACTTGAAATGAATGTTGTTAAACTTGGGCGAGTAACATAACTGTCATTATATTAGCATCATGGGCTATGAGTCCCCTTGGGTTAGGCAATTTCAGGTCCACAACCTATAGCAAGCTAGACCAACGGACTTGAAACTGTGAGGGGAAGAAGACGTTTCTCTCAGCTCCCTGCTGCCTTTATCTGGTTAAGCCAGGGCACTAACCCATGCCCTCTTGAAGCCACAGTCCACCACAAGGAAAGGTGGGTTAACAGTGACAAGTACCGAGATTATAATGGAAGAAGAAGTGATAAATTCTGCTTGAGGTCAGGAAAGAGTGATTTCACATATATGAGTGTTTTATGACTGTAAATTTAGTCTGGTTATGGATTTAGATTACTGATAGAGGCAAGAGCAGTATCTCCTTAAAAGAGTTATTCATTCTATGCCAAAGTATTATTGGAAAGGACTCATACCAGTAAATCCTTTTGGAAAAAAGTAATGTAATTCAGTTATTTGCAAAGCAATTTGAAGGTGTGTTCCCTAAAGGACTGATTATATTAATTTTTAAAGAAACAATTAGTGACCTACTGTACAGGGATTATTTGTCTCGTGTTATCTTTCAGAGTTAGATGAATAATTTCATTTGAATTACTTTTTAATACATTAGCAAAGTATAGAATTACTCATGCTACCCTACCCTGATGACAAGGATGCGAGTTTTGATACTAGCTTCCAGGGTATCAATTGGGGTTGTAAGTACAGATCACAGGCACTTAGTACAATTTCCCCAACAATGTAGGTGTTTCATAGCACAGACCCAAAAAGGGGAGTTTCTTCTTGTGCTACCTTTATTCACTGCTCAAGTATTTCCATGATGTGAAAATATAATACTGTGGTATATACAAAATTTAACAAACTGCATGGCCTTTGTGCTTAATCTCTCATTTATATTAATTTATGATTCAAGGTAAAATTTTTAAATTCACTTTATTTTATTTTCTTCTTTATTTGGATTTTAATGTTCTCCAAGGCCCTTTCCAGTTCTAAAGTTTAGTCCCTTGGTACCCTAAGTCACAGTAGCTCTTCTGTGTTCCTTATCTAGATAACAGTGAGAATGTTCTTTAAAAGCCAGGTCCATATTTTGGAGCACTAGGGTATTTATGTAGACATGGCAATTACAAGTGGGAGACTTGTAATATTTTCCAGGCCATGAAGTCTTCTTTGTGTTCTTCAAAGAATACTATAAGAATGTACATTTGGAAGTTGAGAGATTTAGTCTTTTCCTTCTAACACATCATGAACCCTACATACAAAAACATTTAATATCTGAGGTCAAAGTTGAATCCAACATTGTTAAATTCTAATGTGAAATAATGATCCAAGATCTACCTAAGGTAGTTTAGTTTAATAATTCTATAACTTTAACTTAGCAACATTTAAGAATATTGCTGTTTACCTGTCACTCACTGTACATTTGGGTGAGAGTCCTAAATTTGCATATTGGGACATGTTGAATTAAAGCCATTTTCCTTTTGGGATTCAAACAATAATTTTATAACAGTTTCTTTGTTATTTACTCTGACTGGCATCAGGCCAGAGGCCAAAATAAAGTGATTACTTTTAGTGAGTAGACTCTGGCACAGAACAGTTTGTAGAGTACAGTTCTGTCTCTGAATCTGAGAAGTTCTACATTTGCCCACTTTGTGAAAATTTGTATTTATGATTTAAGTACTTTTCTGTATGTACACTGCAGTAAAGCTTGACCTCAACAGCTGACCTCTCAGCTTTATAACTAACTAATGTCTCCTTAGGCAAGTACACTGTTACTTTCCTTAATCAGTGCCTTGGTGTCGGTCATGTCCTACCCAAAACAAAGCTCTCCATTAAAAGAAAAATCCTTTAAGACTTTCAAAATTTGAAGTATCTTTTATCCCATATAGGACAGCACAATTATCTTTGTGCTGGAAGAAATGATTGTATCATTGATAAAATTCGAAGAAAAAACTGCCCAGCCTGTCGCTATCGAAAATGTCTTCAAGCTGGAATGAACCTGGAAGGTAATGGAAGGAACTGTTCATCTCTGTCGCATAAAAATTGATCACTTTGCTTTTTAAGATGTGACTAGGTTGCTAAAATAATTCATTCAACTCAGTACATATGTGCTTGACTAGCATAATTTTGTATTAATGCTCAGTAAAATATGACTTTCTCATTAAGTTTATTTACTGGTAGTTACAGACACTGAATTTAGCACAGGCAGGCTGTACACTAAGGAAGCAAATTAAGTAATAATGAAACTTACACAATTTGAAACAGGTTTCACATTATTCCTTTTTAAATTCTCAAAACCATTCCCTAATGTTGGAAATGTTTCCATAGTAGATTTATTTACATATTCATTTTTCTTTTAACTTTGAAAAACAGACCTTTTACTTGGAAGTATGTACAGTAGATCCTGAGTTATGACTGGAATTTTGGTTGTTTTAACTTAGGATCATAGTCTTGACTTACAACCGAAATTCTGGCAACTTGTACTTCCAGGAAGTTCTGGAAGGAATATTACACCATCTTTTGCTGTATGAGGTTAACTGAGAAAGCCAGGGCCAGTGTTTTTCTGAGAACACTGGGATCTGCCTGTACACAGGAGAGAGACATGGAAGGAGCCTTCAGATGACCAGCTGGAGTTACAGCCAGTCCTTGTGAACAAATTGAGATCTCAAGGATCCACCATCTGTCTTTAAAATTCTACCTGTGCAAGGAAAAAAGCTCAAGAAAGCATTGTATAGATTTTGTTTTTCAAGTAAAAGTAGTTAAGAGTTTCATATCACTGTTTATATAACAAGTTATATAATTAACACTGATCTCATCATTAAAAACTGCTCTGAGAGAAGCTGAAATTCTGCTGTAGTTGAAATGGCAAGTTCTCTGAAAATAATGATATCATAACTCATGTCATTTAGTATTTGTTGTGATAGTAATGCTTTCATTCAGCAACTATTCAACAGAACTGTTATTAGAATTCACAGGAGTTTACTATTTAGGTTGTAAAGTCAATCACAAAATAGCCTGGCATGCCACAGAAATAGTGACACAGAAACAAGTGGGAGGGTCTGCCTTTCTGTCCTGGAAGTCAGGGAGGCTTTTTTAGAAGAAATAACTTTGGGTTTAAATCTAGAAGTTAAGTAGGAATCAGACAGAAAATACTTTCAGAAACAGATTCATATTTTTAATAATCCAGAAAAGAATGGAATCCATGTGGTTCTCCTGATAGGAGACTGTTGGTGCTGCCTAGTATAAGTATGTGTGATTAAATATAAACAGTTTAATACTAATACAAAGAATCTTCATTCCCTAAACCACAAATGCAGCTTCAAGTAGGATCAGATTACTTGACTGCAGAGCGCTAACATGCTTAAATTAAACATTGTTTATAATAATTGCTCCCCATTTTCCTGTTACAAAACCTGCAAAGATTAACTAAACATAAACAGGCAGAAGTTCACTTTCAGTACCATATTTCTTTATAAAAATGTTATTTATTCCTTTTATATACATTAAATCTTTTACCAGATTTCACCCAGTTCATTTTGCTACTCTCCAATCTCCTAACTATGCAGTATAATATGATTGGTCTGTTTAATCCAGCCGTAATTTTATCACGTTAATCTTCATGTTTTCATCTCAGCTATTTTACATTTATAGATGGTGAATAAAGCTCAAAGAACAAACTCAGATAAAGTTCATTATCATTAACATAATATGATTGCTTACCTTGTAAACTTGGCATGTGTTTAGGAAACACCTTACAAATACAACATCTGGAGCTTTAAGCATGTAATACTTCTCTAGGCAACATGTTCATCCAGAGCAAAAGGCAGTGCTGATGAACCCATAGGTGCTATATCACAGCCTGCCGGTATCACTGAAAGCACTAAAAGCTTACCCATCGGTGTTGTAAGGTAATTTCTTTATTCAAAAGATAAGATACAGTAACTAATGATCAGAGCAGAATACTTCTCTTAAAAACAT
>PVIR01027172.1:0-23180 GCA_004026965.1 Petromus typicus
ACACCTCTGACAGGTGGGCAGGGCAGCCTTCCGGCCACTGCTGCTCACTCAGCAGCCTCACGATGTTGGGGCTCAAAAGGTCAGGGAGCCTTCTAGGCCCTAAAGCCACCTCCCCATTACTGCTCCCCAGATGTGCTGGGTGCATGGCAGGCCGTTCCTGCTGCTCATGCATCTTCCTGTCTCAGCCTCCCACGTGCTGGAATACAGGTGTGCACCGGACCTGGTACCCCCCTTCATTCTGAACCTGCCACTTGCCTCATGCAGAACCCGATCCCCCCAAGGCATCCCCGGCGGGCAGAGCTGGCCATGGCCTCTTCTCAGAGCTGAGCCTGTCCCTCCTTCTCTAGAGTCCGTTTCCACCAGCTGGCACTTGGGGTTCCCCGACTTCCCCTTTGTGGTGCGTCCTGCCCAGGTCAGGTGGGTGACAATCTCCTTTGAGGCCACATGTGGCCCCTGTGACCGGAGCTCAGAGGGGACACCTCTCCTCTGTGCCAGGCTAAGTGTGACCCCGGGGTGGGGGCTGACAGGTACAGCACCCCAGAGCAGGCCTGCCCACATCACGTGCCAGCTGGGACGGAAACGTCACTGGCCAAAGCGGGAAGCCCAGGTCCTGGCCCGCAGGCACAGCCCCCTCGAGTTCTTGACTGTGGTTTCGGGCCTGAGCGCGCTAAGCAAGTGCTCTACTTCGAGCCGCACCCTGCGCTCTGTGCTTTATGACATCACAGACAGTGTACTTTCTCCTACCCTTCACTCCAGCTCCTAACCGTCGCCATCCCCTCACGGCACTGACAGACCCAGGACCACCCGACCCCTTGCTTTATTCAGAGCCCGGGGACAGGCACAAGGTCCTTCCTGTTGTCCTGGTGCAGCAGGGGCTCAAGGGTGTGGAGGACGCGCTTCCTCCCAAGGGGCCCAAACTGCGGGTCTGAGTGTGTGTGTGTGTGGCCCGCTGGCCCGGGATGCCGCCAGCTCTTCCACTGTGATGCTAGTCTTCTCTGCCTCTCCTTCGATCACCAAGCCCAGCTGCCTCTGCGCAGCTCCCACCTGGAGTGAGAGCACCATGCACCGTGGACAGTCCGAGCACCATCGTGTCCGTACTGCTGACGGCTAGGGGGCTTTGGAAAATACTTTGTCCTCACAATTTTGTTTCTTGGGGGGATTTGGCTCAAGTGGTACTGCACCTACCTTGGAAGCACAAGGGCCCGAGCTCGACCCCTCAAAAAACACCCCAAAGTTGGTTCTGTGAGACAGGGTCTTGCTATGCAGTTCACGCTGGCCTTGAACTCACTATTGGCCCAGGTGGGGTACCAGGCACGCACCCCCATGCCTGGCTAGGCTGAAATTCAAATCCGGTCTCAGCTTCCCAGAACGCTGGGTCACTAGCAAGTGCCGGACAGCTGAGGACGCAGCCCCGAGGCCTGTGTGTTAGGTGCACTGCCCACTGTGGGCTCGCGGTCGATGGACTCTTCAGCAGGTGGGCCTGGTACAAGTTAGGTCACTTGGGGGGGTCCCCTGAAGGGGATACGGGCACCCCAGCTCTTCTCTGGCAGAAGCAGGCAGCTGGCTGTACCACACACCTCGGATGTGCCGCATTACACAGGCCCATGACATGGGGCCATGTGACATTGGACTGGCCCCCTTAACTGAGATGTACCTTTCCTCTCCTCTTCCCCAGGGCTCCGTGACTACGGAAAGCTCGTCTTCTCCGGCATCCCCTCAGCTAGGCTACCTAATGGAAGAACCCAAACCAAGGCCAGAGGGTCTTCCCTTCAAATCCTTTGAACTTGCTTCTATTCTAGTTAAGGCAAATTACTGGCAGTATTTTGAACTCTGATATTTAAAAGGTAAACTGAGCCATAGCAATCATTAATGCCAATTAGGAAATATTTTCTAACGAATCTCCACCCATGCCCTCAGTCAGGTGCCCTGGAGGCCCCGCACCCCACGTGCTGACACAGCCACAGCCCGGCTCTGGCCATTTCCCATTTATTACCACAGTGGACAACCGCTCACAAAGTGCAACACACCACTCTCGCCACGGCCCCGCTCCCTCCCGCCGATGAATACTTGGAAATTCACTCAGGGCGTCATGGGCCGGAACCCTCGATCTGGGTGGAGAATCGTTGCCACCGCCTGTGTTGAGGAGGTTGGGGAAGGACAGAAAGTCGAACAGGATACAGATGGAGGGGCACAGGAGAACAGGGTGGGGGACAGGGTGACCCAGAGGGCCTGGAGGGGCCCACAGCCTCAGCACGCTGCCCCACTGCCCCGCAGGGAGGTCTCTCGACTCACCCCATCTCCGAGCAGTGAGTGTCACTATGGCCACAGCAGCCACCATGGAGTCACTGAGCGGACAGCCGCCTCCGGCAGCCTGGAGACAATGGGTGTCTGCACCAGAGCTGCGGCCGGTCTGGGAGCAACCCGACCCAGCTCTCAGGTGCGGGGTCGTGGGCTTCTGATGGGAAAAGCAACCGTCAACACTAACCAGAGGGGAGGGGAAACTTTTGAGCAGCTCTAGAAAACATCAGCAATTACAAAACCTCCACAAATGAGACAAAAGGGCAAAACTATGGACCTAACCACGAGGACCTACAAAACCTTTACCCATAAACATACTGCGCATGCGCGCGCACACAGTCAGGTAGAGGCCCAAACACACACACACACACACACACACACACACACACACACACACACACACGCACACAGAGTCACGTAGAGGCTGAAACACACACACACACACACACTCATGCACGCACAGAGTCAGGTACAGGCCCAAACACACACACACACACACACACACACTCAGATGCCCAAAGGAAGGCAAATCCGAATGTCTGCTCTCTTTGGAATTCTCAAGCAATCCGAGACTGGGCGCATGTGAAGGCCGCGTCCCCTCGGATCGCCAGGCCACCACCGCTGCCCTCCTTCACAGCCACGGCCTAGTCCACATGCAACACGCCTTCTTTCCTTCTTTGGACTTCCAGTCAGCAGTTGGCCTTTTTCTCCAGCTTGAACTCCTTGCAATGGAAGGGCCTCCGCCTGCGCCCTGCACTCTGATTCTTCCAGGAAGAGCACCCCCGAATGGCAGTGACCCACGGGGCCGGGGAAGCTGGCAGGGTGACACACACGCAGTGAGGGTCGCCTGCTATCCTGATCCCTCTACACTCGGGCCAAAGACGCCCACCGACCGGGTGTAACTGAAGGTCCAGCTCACAGGTGCGACCTGGAGGCCGCTGGAGGCTGCCAGTTCCTGCTTCCTGAAACCCAGATGCTCTTCTGACCTGAGGCTCTGCACTTTCGGAGCCGGTCCTGGCTTCTCCAAGGGACCAGTCCTTCGAAAACCTGCCCGTGGGAGCCTTCCTGGTCCTGGAATCAGGGGTCCACACAGTTTGCCATCCACACCGAGTGGCAGAAACTCGAGGGGGTCCCAGCCACTGCAGACAGGCGCAGCCACACCTCGACATCCAGCAAGCCTCTTCTTCAGTTGTCCCAGTTCAACTCACAAACTAAGCGTTGGGAGCTGGCAGAGCCAGCTGTCCCTCCTTTTGTCACTGAAGCTTGGCACGCAAGCCCTGATCACGACAGTGGCCCCAGTCGCCGTCCTCGGCTCCTGTCCTGCCCCTGGACCTGTGTCACAGCCTTGCTCCCCAACAAGCTGGCTCTGCTCCAGCTGGTCACCAAGGCAAACCCCGAAGCCATGTCAGGGGACGCATACCCCCCAATTCCAGCTCTAAGTGCAGCAGTGCCTAAGGAGGACAGAGCCCCTCGGAAGGGAGGCTGAGGCGTAAGGCAGGAGAGGACACCATGTTCTGGGCGGTCACCACACCAGTAACACGTTTTCAGAGAGTGGCGGGCTTGGGGGAAGGGAGAACAAGATGGTGCCGACAGCTTGGCGCAGAGCTGGCAGGGGCACCGGGTCCTGGGACTCAGTAGCACGCTGCTCCTGGGTGCAGGGGCACCCGTAATACTGCTAACTCAGCGGCCCCACGGTCCGTTACAGAGTCACATCTTCCATCCTTCCCCTTCAAAAAGCCCGTGGGGGGAGGCGTCTGGTGGCTTCCGTCCTGCAGGAACGAGTGCAAAGGGCAGCGCGGCTCAGGGCGACCCTTCTGGGCGCAGGTGGGAGGGCGGGCGGGAGGCCTGCCATCCATCCGTCGGACACACACACACACAGAAAAGGGTTATTGCCAGCTTGTGTTCTTTCACAATGTGATTTTTGTATTTCGAAAACTTGAATTGTCCCTGGAAGAGAAAATGGAAAAAAACAGAGTACTCAGTACACAGGCTGCCTGGACACGAATGAACACACACGCGGGGCGGACGAGAGCCGGAGAAAGACACCCCAGGGCCTCCTCCTCTGCCACCTATTCCAAACGGCACCTGCCTCCCGGGCCCTGCCAAGATTTTCAGGTGTTTATAACAGCAAACAACCAGAAGCCACCTCAGTGTAGACTAAACAGGGCTGGTTAAATATTAATGTGAAACATCCATATAAGTGTAACACTACGAAGCTAAGAAAATGAAGAAAACAGGTCTCTACTAATGTGGAAAGCTCCCAAGCCTGACTGATAGCCTGCAGAGCAGAACCGCGGACACACAGGTGAAGCACACCGGGGCGGCCAGGGCACGAGGGTCACGGCTGAGCCTAACCTGAGCTACACAGTGAGTTCAAAGACCAGCCTAAACTATGTATCGACGCCCTGTGTCAAAAAGCCAAACCCTAAAACAGCATGCACAGAGTAGCTACGTTTTGGTGTGGAGCTGGGGAATAAGGTCACCTGCTTGCATTTGTGTGCATATACACTAGGAGGGGTCACACAGAGACGGGGCAGCAGTGCCCTGGTGGAGAGGCACCGGGGAAGAGGTGCTTACCTCAACCATGTGACAGGTAACACTGCACGGCCCCCAGTTCACAAGGCGTAGCTGCTTATATAAGGCGGCTGCCCGGGGAGTGTGCGCAGAGGCCCCGCTCTGCCCTTCAAGAAGCTTGGGACGGGATGAGGACCCCGTGGTTGCCTTCTGCAGATGCAACTTGGCACCTGCTATTCGCCTTTCCTGTGCCACACTAGTAGCCCGGGGCCCTCTTAGCAGGCGACAGTATTACCTGGACCTTGACATCTCAGTTCTCTGGCCCCTGAGCATTTCACCTGTGTTCATCCAAAAAGCTGAAGGCTGAATATAAAGTTATTTGGGTGATCTGTTCTTTTTTTTTTTTTTTTAGTTTTTTGAGACAGGGTCTTGCTTTGTAGGTCAGGCTGGCCCTGAACAGTTGATCATTTCTTTAAAAGACCAATGGTATTAAAAACTCTGAGATGTTATAAAAGTCTCAAAAGGACAGGTCCCTCTGAGGAGCTACAAGTAGCCAGTGCAGGACAACAACCAAGATGGCTGCACTGCCTGAGCTTCAAGGGGATGACGCCTGTGGGACAGAGGCCACCCCCGAGCCGTGCTGAACAGTACACGGGGGGCCTGCAGGAAACGGGCTCCGCTGCTCTCCCCCATCTAACACGCGCTGCTCGCAGAAAGCCCTGGACAGCTGTCGAGCGGGACTGCGCTGCTCTACCCTAGTAGGAGGGTGAATAAGGCAGGGCTGTAGGAAGGAAGGAATTCCCTATCCCACCAAAGGAAATGACAGGCAAGTACCTGACTACCCCAGTGGGCTACTGATGGATTTTCAGGCCAATTATAACCATCAATAGTCATGTGATCCCTTAGAAGAATTTTTTTTTTTTTTTTTTTGGAGACAGGGTCTCACTTTGTGGTTCAGGCTGGCCCTGAGCTCAGCCTCCAACTCACATCACAGCAATCCTCCTGCCTCCGCCTCCCGAGTGCTGGGATTACAGGTGTGAGCCACCACGCCCGGCACTGTGGTATGTGGTACTGGTTGCTGCCGGGCGTCAGTCTCCACACCCAGTATTGTATGTGGTTACAGGGGAATCGAACCTGGGCCCCTGTGCTTGCAAGACAGGCGCCGGAACCACTGAGCTAACTCCCCGGCCCCTTTAGAAGAATTCTTACACTGCAATAGGGTTGGGCCAGAAATAAAATTTTCCTCTGCAATAAGCAAACTGACTTCTACCACACTTCCTACTCCAATATTTAGTATCTGGTCCTTACTTTTCTTATTAGAGAGACCTCGCCAGTCAGAAAACCTTCCAGGGAATCCTATGACTAAAGGTCCACTTGCAAAATGGAAATGAGGTGAAAAGTAAAAAAGCCAGAAGAATCCACCAGAGTTTCCACAGTTAACAGGAAACAAAGGGCAGGAAGTATGGGTGCTCTGTCCCTGCTGGAGACAAGCTTGAGCAGGCTGGTGGCCCCAGAGCTGCTGGCTGTGGGTCCACCCTTCTAACAACAGTGGGCTGAGAACAGCTTGATGCCACATTCAGCCAAGGCACGTGTTCACCCAGACTGGGAACTGATATTCACTCCAGACTGCAGCACGGAGAGGTGGCGCACAGGGCAAGGAGACCGGAGACAGGAAAAGGTAGACAGGTAAGCTTTTCCTCTTCTCACACGCTTTCGTTTTCTTCAAGGCAAACTAAAACATAAATCCACCGTAAGCTCTGGGAAGCTTTGCCTTCTAGCATCCAGCCATGCTGTGGAATGCATGTGCTATACCTAGCGTAGCAAAGAGAACACAGGGACCCAGGCCCAGCGTGGGGAAGCACTCCGCAGGGTGTGGGAGCATGCACCTGCACTCCCAGCTACTCAGGAGTTGAGGCACGAGAATTGGTTGAGCCTAGAAATCTAAGGCCAGCCTGGGCAACACAGCAGGACCTCATCTCAATCAACCTTAAAAAAGTAGTAATAAAAAAGTAAAGAATAGAAATAAATACCAGGACTGGCGATGGTCTACCTCAGTGCTAAAGCACTTGCTTACATACGCTGAAGTCCTGGGTTCAATCTCCACACTGAGAAGGGGAAAAAAAAAAAAAGGGGGATTCTTTCTGTCCTGGATGAAAGTCTTACCCAAACTGTCTTCCTACATGACACTCTCCAATTCTCCAGTACCTTGGGGAAAAAAGACCCCACATCCTGCCGGGGCTTTCTAACCTACTCGGCCTCACAGCGCGCCCCTTCTGCACTTCCAGAGATGATTCTATCCGGGAAGTCAGCGGAGGCAGGGGCGCCAGAGGGCAAGGCTGTCCCTGGGCTGTGTGTCGTCCAGCAGGGGCGCCAGGCCGAGGGCTGCGGGGGGAGGCTGCTCAAAGACTCTCTCAGCTGGCCGTGTCTGCCCCAGGGCATAGTTCCTGGCTTCTCTTCTCTTTGCACCCTCGATAAAGCTGAAAGCCTTGTCTAGGGTCTGCAGGGCAAATCTCCATCTCTTCTCCGGCTGAGGTGACACCTGCGGCACGCCCCAACAGGGATCTCCATCCTGTACCCACCGGCAGAGACAGCTACAATGTTCTCGGTGCCTTGACTGAGGCTGAAGCCCATGCCAAAGGCTGATGGCTCTTTGTAAGGGATGACAAAGGACAGTAATATGTAATTACAATCGATAAACCAAGGAAAAGTATTTGAGGTTTCAGATAGATTGATCGATTGCTGGGAATTAAACCTTGAGCATCCCGATACTGGATGGACCACCATGCTGTATTGGCCCTTTTCTGTTTTGTACTGAGACAAACTCTCGTGACATTGTCCAGCAGGTACTCCCAACTTCCCACCCTCCTCCCACAGCCTCGCAAGTAGGCAGGACTGCAGGCGTGTACCACCATGCCCAGAATTAAGCAGTAGTCTCCCTACCACCTTCTTCATTAGGAAAAAATAAAGGGGACGAGGAGAGAGGCTGGAGTGCCACAGGCAGGAAAGAGGCAGGCGAGGTGAGTGGGGCAAACCGGTCCTCCGGGCCCAGCTGTCGGGGAGATAAAACCGGAACCTGTGCAAGTCGGGGACAGTGCGCTGGCTGTGTGGCTTCCCCGCACACCCCAGCCTGCGCTTCAAGGGCAGCTCCTGAGCCATCAAGTACTGCTTTGAAACAGACTGCCCCATAGAGAGCAGCTCTGCAAGTGATACCACTTTTCAAAGCGATTCCCGATTCCCAGGGACTCAGCGTCCGCTATGAGGAAAAGGAGCTGTTTGCAAGTTTTCTTCCATTCTGTTGCAAATTAAGGACTTTTCTCCATGGAAACAGACTTCTCCCTTCCCTCACACCCCTTAAGTGATGGGGATTCAACCCAGGGCCTTCACACCAAGTTACATACCCTGGCCTTTTTCAAAACAGGGTCTCACGAAGTTATTATTACTCAAGGTGGGCTCCAGCTCACAATCCTTCTGCCTTAGCCTCCCAGAATGCTCGGATTATAGGCATATACTAACATATCTGGCTCTCAATTTTTATTTTTGAGACAAGGTCTTGCTAGGTAGCCCAGGCTCGACTTGAACTTGTAGCACCCCTCCTATCTTGGTCTCCTGAGGGCTGGGATTATTCGTGTGTAATACTATACCTGACTGAAGTTTTTTTGAGACAGGACTTAACTGTGTCGTTCAAACTGGTCTTGCATACTACATAGCCCTGGCTGGCCTCGCACTCCCAAAGATCCCACCTGAGTCTCCCACGGGCGAGGATCACAGGTGTGCACCACAGCGATCCCACCTGAGTCTCCCACGGGCTGGGATCACAGGTGTGCACCACAGCTCTTGGCTCTCAATTCTTAAAGGTTCCATCATTTTTCTTTTTAATTTTTTGGGACACAGTCTCGCTTTGTGGTTCAGGCTGGCCCTGAGCTCAGCCTCCAACTCACATCACAGCAATGCTCCTGCCTCTGCCTCCCGAGTGCTGGAGTTACAGGCGTGAGCCACCACGCCCAGCAAAGGTACCATCATATGATGTACTTTAAGAGTAAAACTGTCAATTAAATAAATGATGGCAACCGTTTATCACAACCACTTTTTACCCCAACTTTGGGGATACTAAGCAAAAATAACCCCTACAAATAATTAAAATGGTAATATTAAAGAATCTCATCACTTTGCTTCTGAAAGTTTAACTTTGTATTTTTTACACTTCACTGCACAGCTCAGTAACTGTAACACTGGCGTAACATTGACTTATTGACAACAATCTTGGAATTCTGTCAACTTGTAAACTAGTATTTAAAATCTGCAATAGTTCCCTGAACAATAAATATAGCCAAACTATAAAAGGGGGGGGAGGTGCCAGGGGAAAGTAAGAAAGAGAAAGAAAAAAATTTAATAGTTAAAAAAAAAAAAAGGAAAAAAAGCATATATATAAGGGGTGGGGGTTGGAGGGAGGAAAGGAAAAATGAGAATCAAGATGTGTCACGTACAGGTCCAAGTTCTCAATGTTACACGTGATCAGACTGTATGTATAAAATGTGCCAATACAATTTTTTTAAAAAAAGGGTTTGGGTGTGGTGGTGTACACCTTTAAGCCTCGCCCCCAGGAGGATGAGGCTGGGGATCCTGTCAGTTTAAGGCCACAGCGAGACTCTGACTCAATCAATAGACAGATAAAATGAAAACAGGGGCCCTGCCCGAGTGTGCAGGAGCCCTGCAGCTGCTCAACTCTAGGCCACACCGGAATCACAGAGTGCCCAGACCCCCGGCCACTGGCATGAGTTTCACAGCAGCCGCTCTCCAGCCGGCC
The DNA here is from genome assembly GCA_004026965.1 of Petromus typicus. Taxonomy (NCBI): domain Eukaryota; kingdom Metazoa; phylum Chordata; class Mammalia; order Rodentia; family Petromuridae; genus Petromus; species Petromus typicus. The sequence goes on from PVIR01027172.1 coordinate 9,617, forward strand.
TGAGGGATGCTCCTTGCTGGAACACCCTTCAGCTCCTTCCCTGGACTTTTTTTTTTTGAGACAGGGTCTTCCTTTGTAGTCCAGGCCAGCCTTTAATTCAGGAATCCTTCTGCTTCTGTCTCCTAAATGCTGGGATTACAGGCCACTATGCCTGGCACTATGGTATGTGGTCAGCAGTGCTGAGCTTACAGGTATGAGTCACCACACCTGGCATTGTGGTATGTGGTTGAGGTCAGGGGGATCGAACTCAGGACCTTGCACTTGCCAGCCAGACACCAGAACCACTGAGCTAAATCCCCGGCCCCTTCCCTGGACTCTTGAAGCAGCTGCTACCACTGGCATATTCCGCTCCCGTTTCAGAAATGCTGCTTCCCAGGGACGGGATCGGTGGGAGTGTGGGCGTCCTGTTGTCCCTGAGGAGGTACTCATCTGTGGCCCCGGCAGACACTGACCTTTCACCCTTTCCTCTTGCTCTGAATAAACTTACCCCATTCCCTGTGCCAGACAGACATGGATGTGAACACGGATGTCCCACAGGTGAATGCTTTGGTGGCCCCGCCTCCCTGTCGCCGCATCCTCCCAGCCCCTGCTGGAGTGCAGCCTGCGTCTGTCCCCCCCCAGCCCTGAGGTCCATTCGCCATCACTGCTTCGAGTCTGAACTGACATGCTGTCTCCTCACAGCGGACAGACGCCAGCGAACAGTACATACCCCGCTAACCCAGCTGGGGTCCATGGAGCTGCCCACCTGCCCATGGGACTCTGGGAGACAGCATGGAAACGGATGTCTTAGAGTCACAAAGACAAGACTTTTGCGCAGAGCAAAAACCCTCCGGAGCACATCAAAATGTTAGCATCAAAAGAGACCTCAGAGACCTGTTGGTCTGTGGAGCCTCATTTTTCAGATGGGAATAAGAAGCACAGTGAGGTGAAATGACCTGCCAGGGGTCCATGGGGAGACTGACTGGCCAGGGAGGCTCAATGCTGGCAGAGGGGCAAAGCTGGGGTCAGTGGGCGAGGGCATCCCCTTGGGGAGCAGGGGCCTTTGCTGAGAGGTGTATCATGGGGTTACAGAGAACGTAGACAAGGCCCTACCCTGAGTGTGAGACAGAGGGGGAGCGCCGATCAGCGGCCGCTGCTGTTCACCAGGCCATGAAACTCCTCCCAGGCCCTGGCAAACCAGAGACAAAAAACACAATAGCACATTCAGATCAAACACTTTTACAGAGAGCAGACGCCATCACCCGCCTCCCACTCCAGATGCCCTCTAGGACGTGTGGCCAAGGAAGCGTGGGCAGAGCAGCCAGGCCCCTGCACTTTCTTGAGTGGACACAGGTGGGCAGCTGACCTTGCTCCTAGTGTGCCCTGTGTGGGAAGCCTGGCCCTCGATACTTGAGGAGTTGCCACTGTTCCCCTTCAACAAGGCTACAGGAGGCCACTGAGGTCAGAGCTGACGCTCAGCCAGGCCGGGAGACATGTCCAACACACTGTAGCGAAGGGCAACAGCACTTCCTGCCTCTTCTGCCTTGGGTCTCCAGGACAGGTGGTGAAAAGAACCTTTCTTCACCAGGCCTCATCCCCAGGGCAAAGCCAAGTGCATGGCAGCATCACACTGTCTAAAAGTTCAAGGGGAAATTACACTATCCAGACATGGACCCTTACTGTGACAAGCTCCATCTGTTTCTGTAATACCCGCGTAATAATTCTTCTGAAAGTTAAGCTGTGTAGGTCACAGCAGGAACAAGGCTCAATACAACATGCATGCAGACGAACTCAACTGGGAAACTGGGGTGAGGGAAGTATGAGAGATGACTGGAAGGGTAGAGGCTTGTGGGCAGTATCCACAAACAGGGCCTTGGAGACTGCACGAAAAATGAGGCACAGAGAAGACAAGGTCCCCTAAGGAACAGAGGGCTCCACCCACCCCACATTTTCTCAGAGGAGCTGACTTCTGTCCTTTCTGCTCTAGCCACTTTTTAGGCCTGAGGCACTAAATTCTTTGGGAATTATACATAAAACCCAGTGCTTGTAAATCTGAAGTTCTTTAACTCTGTTTCATTCTACCTGTTCCAGCGTTTACTCACAAGACAGTGCTGTTTTTGCCTGGTTTGTGCCCATCCACACACAGATCTCATTTCTGTGTAACTCTGCACTGTCCCCTACCCAACCAAGCTGGTCACTTGGCACCTGGGGTGACAATACACTGCATTACTCATGACACATTTAATACTATAGCCTGTAAAATAAACCTCATTACTAGGCTTCTATAGATACTTCAAAAAAAAAAAAAAAAGCACACAAGGTTTGGGAGGTGTAGCTCAGAGGTAAAGCATTTGCCCAGCATGTCCAAAGCCTGGGCTCCAATCCCCAGCTCTGCAAACCAAACCACACCGCTTTTTAAAAAGGAGGGATTACGGAGAGACCTGCTACAAATTCAACTTCATTTTTCTCAGGAATGTTTATAACCATTTCATTAGGATTTCCCTCTTTGGAAGAGAATTTATTGTTTGTAAAATAAGTGTTTCTTTGGTGAGCATTATCCAAGCTACTAGTATAGACTAACTGGCTTGAGGAAAGAATGTTAAGACAAGCGTGCTAGCCTGTCAATCCCCAAACTCGACTTCTCAGTGAGACGTATGTCCCATGGTCTTTTTTGCAGGTCATTGACAAGGTGCACTCTAGTCTGTCAGTGGCATCAGAAGGTTTCACTGTGCACTCCAAATGAAGACAAGGCCAAAACAAAATCTAATGCTTGGGCAATGGCTCACGAGAAACCTTTTTTTTTCTAACAGATTTAAATTCTACCTTAAACAATAAACAAGATTGCAAGAAGAAATTATACAGCTGTGAAGCTTCGGCTCATTTATCCTTTACATACCAGAAACACCTGGACCTACTACGCTAGCCCGCACTGAGCAGATTACTGAGTGAAGACCCTTAAAGTGGACTTCAGAACTCTCAAATCCATTTCAGTGTTAAACTGCCCTCCCAGTTTATTCAGAAATGTCCTGACTGTACACGAGACCTCAATGTGAAGAATGTGGGTTCAGAAATTTTCCTGCAGCTTTACTGGAAATAAAATAGTTGGTGATAACCCTCAGAATGGTCAACTGTTTCTACATGGCAGTGAGTTGCAAGGTCTAGCTACTTTCTACTGTGCTATCTCAGATGTATTGTTTTTTACAGTTAAGAAAGTGTAAAAAGTGTTCTATGACTGGAGTTTCTAAAAAAAGAAAAGAATCACTACGACTAACATGGCTACAGGAGCAGATCCCAAGGCCACAGTAACAAAGAGCCCTTCAGGTCCACTTGTCCAGCTCACTTAACAGAGAGTAAATTCTGGGAGCAGAGAGATCTCTTTGCTGTGTAACTGCACTGTCCCTACCCGATCAAAGCCTGCTAAGACCAGAGCCATACACTCAGCAATCTGATGACTGCTGCCATCCTGGGCTTCCCTCAAGGGCCTGGAGGGTGACACAGTAATACAGCTCAAAACAAAAAGCCAGGCCAGCAATGATGCTGGTGACCCAGAGCTCGGTCATGTCCAACTGGCTTGGTCCGTGTTGGCATCAGTGACATCTTAGACATGGTGAAGGAGTCCTCACAACTCAACCTGTCTTTCCTGCAGAACACAGTGGGCCCCTACCCTCACTTCCCTGCAGAGAAGGCTGGCCAGGCTTGTCTCGCATGACTGTCTACATGGGAAGCCAGGCCTGCCTTCCCCCTTTCCATTCCAGGCCAGATACACACAGGAACCAATGGGCCTGTGGAGTTTATTCACAAGACAGTGCCATTTTGGATGGCTTATGCCAGCTCTGGCCCTGTGGTTATGGCTGTCATGACATCTCTCCTCAAAGCAGAAGACACAGCAAGTCACTTGACACTGTTAAGGACTCAAATCAATGAAAACTCAGTGTGATCTGGCCTTATTAATTAAGCAGAGCTATGACATGAGCAGAACCTCCATTTCCCAAGGTCTACTCTTCCTGTGATAGTCAGGAATAAATGGGGACAAACCCTTCCAGAGCGAAGCACCCCATCGCCCTTTCTGTGTGCCAGGGGATCTCTCCTGGGTAATCGCAGGGGTACAGCAGAAAAAGATCACAGCAGTGGCTGATGGAAGACTGGAAAGACAGACAGGGGAAGGACACTGAAAATGACAGACACAGCAAGCTGGAGGAGCAGCACTGGACAGGACTGAAGCCCCTTCTCAAAACATGCCCTTACCCTTTCAGTAGTCCTCACCTCAGGAGGACTTTGGGAGAACCACGGTTGACTGTCTTCATATCTCTCTTGGAATTGTCAAGTCCCAAGTGACTTCTGTCCCTGGGCTCAAGTAGGGCCACAGACATGGAATAGGCATGGGCACAAACTTAAGGCAGAATTAGTTTTGACTTCTGCTCACAGATGGCCAGGGTCTGAGAGGCCTAAGGGTCAGTCTGGTGATCCCTGATCAACTCATCCTCTAGCAGGTGACACCAAGCTCATCCCCTAGAGCAGGTACAATGAGGCTGAAGTTCAGGTCAATGCATGTAACAGGACAATGGAAGGCAGGGCAAGGGTCAGAGAAGGTCATTGTTTGACAGATGCTAAAAAAGGAGAACGAGTCTTTCCATTTTCCAGTAAATCTCTCATTTTCTAAGTACTTCAATCAATTTGAAGTATGCTATCAATAAAGAAACAATGATACAAACACTCCCACAATGCTGAGCCTAAGGTGCTAGTCTCATCTGTCTTGTTAGGATCTTGGGACCCACAGAGACTAGGGTAAGTCAGGGTGGTATAGACATGGGTGCTGCTGCCACTGTGTAGAACTCAACCTCATCGTCACTTCCACAGATCCTCTGTAGGAGCCCCACCCAAGATCTGCAAAAATGATCACCTAGGGTTTGGGTAGTAGGTTCCTAAGAAAATGTAAAGTAACCTGAGGCTTGCAAAAGCTCTCCATGCAGGTTAGGCACCAGAGAGGAAGCTGCAATGTGCACAAGCCAAAGCCACAAGGCCCACAGAAGGCTGGTGTGTCCAGTCACAACCCCTCAGGGAGGGAAGGCCCATCCCCATCTGACCCGAGGTCCAGACACTCCAAGGGGAAGGCCACGCTTCTGAGATTGTGTATACAAGCTAGCTCCAAGAGGAAGATGATTTAGCTCTATGGGGAAAGCAGAAGGGAGGAGACGGGCAAAGAACTTGTGGCCTGGGCACCTTTGGCACAAGCAAGAACACCGTTAGCACAAAGCAAGAATGCTATATGCGTGCGGCCACACATGGACAGAAGCAGGGTTTTATCTCTAAGCAAGAGATTTCTCTGAAGTAAAGGCACATGGAAATCAGCAAAGCAAAGGCCAAGGATCCTCCTTCCCCACCTTCAGAAACTCTCAAGCGGAAATCACTATCAGAAACCACTCTGGACTTGTCGTCAGTGTGACCAGAAGGGAACTAATTTCAAGTATCACGGAATGGGGTCTTTAGATAGCTACATCTACATGTCACCTGAGCAGTCCTGGGACCAAGTACAGTACCACAATACAGTGGGCTTGTGGGAATGAGGCTGCATTCCTCCAACAGCCTTCATGGAGAAGTCCGTGCCATCCCTTAATATGGTGACAATAAATCCAAAGGCCACATCTTGATGCATCAGAAAGAGCAAGAGCATGAGACAAGCTAGTTTAGCACCGTTTATTTGTGATCTCAGCTGTTGTCGTAGCTGCTGCGCGTCAGCCTGTTCTCAAAGCACAACATGCTCTTCCATTCCTCTTGTCCAGGACAGAAGGATCTTCCAGGTGGCACACCAACAGAACAAGGGACTCCGATGATGCCAGCTTCAATGATGGTGCCATCCAGAGAAGGAGAAGGTCACGGCACATTCAACCGCGGCTTCCAGAGGTTTTGAAAAAGGAGCCTTTGGGGGCCCAGCCTGCCTGGCATTCTAGTGGAAGTGCAAAAGGTGGCTCATTGGGAGAGGAAAAAGGGAGACAACAGGGAAGGCAGTGTCTGGGTCTGGGTCTGAAGGAGGGTGTTCAGGCCCTACAGCTGCAGGGCTCGAGTCCCAGAGATGCTCTGGGGAAGGCAGTGTAGCAGGCCAGCCCTGCTGTCAGACTAAGAAAAGGGCTATAGGCTCTGCTGGACTCTGGAAGGCCTTGTGCTTATTTCTACAACAGTCAGGATGAATCAACTCAGGGGATCAGGAAAGTAGAACAGAGGAGAGGAGAGAATTGATGAAAAATGCCTCTTTCCCTTTCTTGCCCACATGCGAAGCTGGCTTTGGGTTGGTGGAGTGGGGGAAAACTTGAGAATTAGGCAAATAAAGAGTTCTCTAGGAATAGGTCTTTCCAGGCTGGACAGAACCTGGCAGAAGAGCAGAGACTACTACTGCCCCAGAACAGAGAGGAAGGCAGTGTGCCTTGAGAAGACAGTGCTACCACAGGCTGCCAAGGCAAGCAGCAGAGCCAGAGTCGGGGCCAGCCAGTGACTTGCTACTGGTTATAAGGTCACAGCAAGCCATATGACTATGGGCCAACTGCTGTGGCAGTATGCCCTATCCCCAATCAAGCTGACATCAAGCTGGTAGAAGCAAACTCCACCCATGAATGCATGGGGAAAAGGTTCCCAAATGGTCTGCTGTTGAACACAGTCACTGGGCTCACTATTAGTCATTAATAAGAACTGCATGATGGTGACATTACTACTAATAGTGATGATGAAAGCAAAATAATACTTGGCCCTCTACAAGCTTCCTCCCCGAGGACCACTGGTTACAAAGATTACATAAGCCTCCTTAGACTCTTGGTAGGCAAAGCATTACTGTGCCCCAGTTTATAGCCGGGGAAACTGAAGCAGAGCTGCAGAGGCACACGCAGAAGGCACATACTGATCCAGGGCCACACGAGACAACTAGACCTGAGTTGGACTCCCAGCTGGCTGGCTCTGACTCCACTGTGAAGACAACCTAATATTTACTCTCACAACCTTCTCATAATAATCTGTGCTTGTCTCTGAAACTTGATCACTAACGGAGCAAGTTTGCCAGTGACTTGTCCTAAGAACAGAGCTCTGCTGCCTGGAGTCCTCACAGCCTTTCCCTTTGATTTTCCTCCCTCTTACAGTGCCCTGCCTTCTCTACAACCTTAGCTCTACACACAAGGAAAGGGAGTCCTGAGGCCTGTGAAAAAGACAATTTTCCAGGACAAAGAAAGGAGATTGAAACTAACAGGTTAAACAGACATGCAAAAAGAGGTGAGGGATGGGCAGGGAAGTGGACTTTATTGTTCAGTGAAATTATCTCAGCCAAATGAAGAAAAGCGCTTTGCCTTTCATTTCAGACAGTGGTTAGCATGGGAAAGACAGGATAGCCTGTAGAAATGAAGCCAGCGCGGGCAGTGCAACTGGGTTTGGACTTCTTGCCCCAAAGCACCCATGGTGCAGGGAGGCAGGGCGCCTCACCAACAACACCTGTGTAGAGTAGCCAGAAACCATGGAGGGGCTGGCCTGTCTGGTCTGTCTCCTCTCCATAAGCCAATCTCCTGTACGACCATGCACCTCTGGGCCCAACTATGGAGCTACTTCTACAAAGTTCAAGGGGGCCTATCCCCCCCAGCACTCCCAACACGTACTTGATGCTGTCGGTGTGAGTTTTGTATTCCATAATGGTGTTGGGAGGTAGGTTAAGCACGCGTCGAAGCGTGTCCCGGATCCGGGCTGTGGTTGCTTGGTCACTGGCAGTCTTATTCCATATAGAAATAATGTCCTCCTACAGGAGAACAAAGGCATCAGTAAAGCAAACCAGAGGCAATAAGGAGAGCAAGTACAACACAAGAACAAGGGCTGGCCTGGGTGCTTACCTGGAAGCGGACAGAGACCACAGCCCCACAGATCTCCTCCCCAACCATGAACTGTTCCCCCAGCATAGCCAAGATGAGATTCTCCCAGCACCGAGAGGCCAAGCCCTTCCGTAGTCGAATGATCCACTTGCCACCATTTTTATTTGCATCATCCTATGAAAAGGCAGAAAAAGTTCGAGTTCAAACACTGGTCAGCAGCATCTTCTCTGACATTAAAGCAGTTAAAAACCAAGAATCCCTTGACTACTGGGATTATGCAACCTATGGAAAAATTGATAGTAGGAGGGCTGGGGATATAGCTCAGTGGTTCCGGCGCCTGTCTTGCAAGCGCAAGGACCTGGGTTCAATCCCCGGAAACCACATAACAATACTGGGCGTGCAGACTCACACCCAACAGCAACCAGTACCACATACCACAGTGCTGGGCGTGGTGGCTCACGCCTGTCATCCCAGCACTCGGGAGGCAGAGGCAGGAGGATTGCTGCGATGTGAGTTGGAGGCTGAGTTCAGGGCCAGCCTGAACCACAAAGCGAGACCCTGTCTTTAAAAAAAAAAAATTGATAGTAGGAGAGGAGAAACCGGGAATAAAGAATAAAACAAAACAGGCAACTTTAGCACATGCTATTTTACAAAATGGGTAAACACATCTTTTTAAAAGAATACTCTTTTATCAGAACTACTTTAGTACTTTAGCAATCAAATATCAGATTTCCCAGAGATCACCACTTCATTTGTTAAAAGTTCACTGAGTGCCACCACGTACCAAATACAGTCAAAAAGGCCCAATCTGTACTCAGATCCAGAGAGGAAGAAGCAGACAAGGTAAGGACCAGGATTGCTATGAGAAAGACACACAGTGGGTTAAGACACAGCATGACTACTGGAAATGGATTGGCAGGAAAGCAGGTGAGGACACTTCAGGACCTGGGAGGAGCATGCTGGGCACAAACTGCAGGGCTGGGAGTTGCAAACGGGGGTCTCACTACAAGAAAGGAAGGGTTTGGAGATGTTGGAAAATGAGGTTTAGAAAGTAAATTTTATGCATAACCATGGACGCAATGAAAGCTGCAAAAAACAGATGTGGACGTGACCACATTTGTCTTCCAGAAAAATACTCCAGCATCAGAAAAGACACTCATCACCAGGGAGCAGCAATGGCTCTGCAAAGATCATAGAGCTCAGCTTTGGGTCTCCAGTTACTGATTATAATTTCTGATCTCTTTAATCAGGTATACATTATGTAAAAATATTATACACACAAATGAGTTTTATGGGAACAAGGTCAATTAAAAAAAACCCTTTTAATGCTGTAATAATAGCATCACAGTGGTAACTCCATTAGTAAAGACACTTGGCACCAATGTAAACAGATACACAACAGCATTAGTGCTTTTCCCCAGAGGTCTGGGTTCCCAGGATATATCCAATAGTGTTGCAGATTTTTTTTTCTTTGAGATAAAGTTTCACTATGCAATTCATAGTGGCCTTCAACTCACTATGTAGCCCAGGCTGGCCTAGAATTTGCAATCCTCCTGCCTCAGCTGCCTGAATGCTAGGACAACAGGGGTGCACCCCAGCATCCAGATAGTGTTACAGTTTTTTGTTTGTTTGTTTTTAGTTTCTGGAGACAAGGTCTTGATTTGTTGTTCAGGCGAGCCTTGAACGCACTATATAGTGCAGGCCAGCCTAGAACTCATGGCAATTCTCCTACCTCTGCCTCCCACTGCTGGGATTATAGGTGTGAGCTACCATGCCCAGCTAGTGTTACAGATTTGAAGTGGACTTTAAAACAGTTTTAACCGTGAAGAAAAAGAAAGGAAAAGGCAGGGATCCTCAGTCCTCACCTCCCACATGGGTTTAATTCCTTCTTTGAAGAGATGAAAATCACTGTGTCCTGTCAGGTCCCCAGGACGTACCATGTGGCTGTAAAACCTCCAGAACTGCTCCACCTGCAGAGAGAAGAACCCAAAGTGCAAACGATGTAGCTTTCCTTTTTGCTGAATGCACCCGAAGGTCTGAGATTTACTTAAAACATAAGCATGGAACTTACATTCTGTTACAGCTGTCGGTTTTGTATGAAAAGGAAAACATATTAAAGGAAACACATGAGAATGTTCTACTGGCAACACAAGAATAGACTCTTCGGGTGAGAAATGCTGGCCTTAGCCACATGGGTCCACCTTTGCTACTGAAGTATGGGAGAGTCATCATATGCAAGAGGAAGACCAGCGTTTTCCGTGTTACTGACAGCCTCTATGTCAAGTGTCATACAGCCTAAGTCTGAATGCAGTTTTTGAACCAAATCAATTCTTGACCAAAGACTGTTTAACTGGCAAGTACAGTATCAGTTAGGACAAAATAAATTTTAAGTCTGTTTAGTCAATGAGCATAAGTGACAGAATGAATCCCATGTACTACTTAATATCAGTGTGCTGTTGTTAAGGTTAGGATAGTCCAAAATCAATAGGACTTAGTATCATAAGGATAGAGCTTTTTTTTGAGACAGGACCTCCCTTTCTAATGCAGGCTGATTTTGAACTCACTATGCAGTCCAGGCTGCCCTGAAACTCTTGGCAACCCTCTTGCATCAGGCTTTTGAGTTCTGGGATTATAGGTGTGTTCCCCCATACCCAGTTTAAATCTTAGAAAAATTATTTTACTCCTTGCCCTTCCCTCAAATTCTATTAGAAAACTAGACTTCTATCTTTCTATAAAATGTACACTCGCTTACAGCCACCACGCTGGCCCTATTTCTTTCATTAGTGCCTTGGGAGGAGACAATATCACTCTGTATTTGCAGGGGACTCTCCTAACTGCTGGCCAGGAGGAAAGAGAAATACACAGGACAGTCCGAGGAGAAACTGTTAACTGGATTCCTCAACACTGTGCTGAGAAGACTACATCAACATGGGACAAGATGTCGCAGTCATATAGTGGGAAGTAGGTCCAGGCAGTGATTCTGGTCATACTTCTAGATCTGGGAGGCAAATGAGGAGAATCTTATCCTAGGCCGCAGGAAGTGGCTGTTCCTTTCAGTTCCTCTCCAGAAGAACACAGGAAAAATCAAGAACAAGGCTGTTTGTAAGGTTTCATTCAGTGCAGTGCCTCATGCCAATATGCTTGGCTTAACTTGGAACATTAGCCACGTGGATACAATTTCCATTCAAACATAGCACGTGCAACAAAAACAGCAGCTCACTGTGAATCAGGAACTGGACAGGAGTGGTGGGAAGTCCACCAAATTTCCCAGGGAAGAATCAAGGATTTACCCTTATGCCACAGCCAAACTGCACAACCTTGTATTCAAACCACAAGAGGAATAACATTTTAAAACCCTGAGATGGGCCGGGGAGTTAGCTCAGTGGTTCCGGCGCCTGTCTTGTAAGCGCAAGGGCCCGGGTTCGATTCCCCGGTAACCACATAACAATACTAGGTGTGGAGACCCGCACCCAGCAGCAACCAGTACCACATACCACAGTGCCGGGCGTGGTGGCTCACGCCTGTCATCCCAGCACTCGGGAGGCAGAGGCAGGAGGATTGCCATGATGTGAGTTGGAGGCTGAGCCCAGGGCCAGCCTGAACCACAAAGCGAGACCCTGTCTCAAAAAACCTAAAAAAAAAACAAAAAAAACCCCCTGAGAAATATCGTTAAACTAAACAGGTTTCTTCTAACTGAAACTTGTGAAAATAAAATTTATAGTTTCAGAATATGAGATGCACTAAGGACCTCAGAAACCATGCGGACTTTCACTACTCAGATGAGAAGTTTCAGGATTTGTTCCAGCACAGTCAAGCACAAGAAAGGACCAGCCTTGAGATCCCCAGTCCAGTGCCTTTCCCACTTCAAGACACAGTCTTCTTAGTGATCTTCATTTCAACAACCTTTAAATGCTATTCAGTTCAAGAACTATGGGCCGGGGATTTGGCTCAGTGGTTCCGGTGCCTGTCTTGCAAGCGCAAGGACCTGGGTTCGACCCCGGTAACCACATAACAATACTGGGTGTGGAGACTTATGCCCAGCAGCAATCAGTACCACACACCACAGTGCCGGGCGTGGTGGCTCACACCTGTAATCCCAGCACTTGGGAGGCTTGGGAGGTGGGAGGATTGCTGTGATGTGAGTTTGAGGCTGAGCTCAGGGCCAGCCTAAACTACAAAGGGAGACACTGTCTCAAAAAAACCTAAAAAAAAAGAACTAAGAACCACTGGGAAATACTACTTTGGATTTGTTAAAAGGTTTCAGAATGGAATTACTTCTCTGTAAGGAATATTAAGAGTTATTTTCTGGTCCAGGGAGTTAGCTCAGTGGTTCCGGTGCCTGTCTTGCAAGTGCAAGGACCTGGATTCATTCCCCGGGAACCACATACCATGCTGGGTGTGGAGACTCAGCCCAGCAGCAACCAGTACCACATACCACCGTGCTGGGCGTGGTGGCTCACGCCTGTCATCCCAGCACTTGGGAGACAGAGGTAGGAGGATTGCTGTGATATGAGTTTGCGGCTGAGCTCAGGGCCAGCCTGAACCACAAAGTGAGACCCTGTCTCAAAAAAAAAGTTATTTCCTGATGTCTTGAATTCCACAATCAGACTTTAAATGCTGTCACCCATCCAGTGAGTACTGAAGGGGCAGTGATCTACGAGTGTGTAGATGACAAAGCACTTAACATATGGGCCACAGGAGATAAAATAAAATACAAACTCCCCTTGTGCCCAAGTTGGATAAACTGAGACATGCCCTTTTGTATGAGAGTGAAAGAAAAATGCTAGAGATAGTCTATTCCTAATTATTCCAAAGTAATTTAACAGAACGCTTTATAAACACATGTCCCTAGTCGAGTTTCCTCTCTGACCTTCCCAGTGTCTAACTAGTTGTTTCTAACATAATGACTAACAGACCACCTGTGCTGTCCAAGACAGCAGGTAATCAGAGCTTTTGTGATGGGTTCAGAATATTAGAAAAGCACAGATGTTTTAAAAGTTTAAGGGCTAGGGATTTAGCTCAGTGGTTCTGGCACTTGCCATGCAAGCACAAGGTTCCAAGTTCAATCCCCAGTGCCAAAAAAAGAGACTGAGGGGACCGGGGAGTTAGCTCAGTGGTTCCCGCACCTGTCTTGCAAGCGCAAGGACCAGGGTTCGATCCCCGGTAACCACATACAATACCAGGCGTGGAGACTCACACCCAGCAGCAACCAGTACCACACAGCACAGTGCCGGGCGTGGTGGCTCACGCCTGTAATCCCAGCACTCGGGAGGCACAGGCAGGAGGATTGCTGTGATGTGAGATTGAGGCTGAGCTCAGGGCTAGCCTGAACCACACAGCGAGACTGTCTCCAAAAAAAAAAAAAAAGGGAAAAATGGAAACAATGTTTATGTATACAACAGGCTGGGGATTGAAGAGAAAGCAGAGGACTAGAATAAAATACGAATCAAGAAGTAACATATACAGATACAAACTCTCAACAAGGTCTGTAATCATAATGTACACCAAAATGTATCAATAAACTACATTTTGTTAAAAAAAATTTTTTTAAATGTGAAAATAAAAGTCTGGAATCAGGCCATTGAAAATGAAAAAAGTTCAATTCTACTCTTCTCCACAAGAATTCCTCTTATCGTATGTTCAAATCTTGTAAGTTGAATTTTAAGCCGATATGCTCCAAGGGACCTATCCCCAAGGTGGACCCCTTTTTCCTTGGAATCCTAAGGATACTTCAGCCAGGCTACTCTTTT